>BHDV01066806.1:0-17924 GCA_005406045.1 Adoxophyes honmai
CGTTTTAATTCAAGAACTACAAATTACAAGAACAACATGAACAATATAGGAACATAATTTTTCGTTTCCTTAGCTTTAGCAGCTTATTACATTATAACTACATAATTTTATTATTATAATATAACAATCTTTACTACGTTTAGATATACATTATTACATTATGAGGGACCTAGATACATAATAAGGTTAACCAAAAAACCTAAGGCCAGTTCCAATATTCAATCTATCGACGGTAGGTCGTATGATGATAATAATAATAAAAATCGTACAGTCGAGTGCAAAATGAAGCATCGATTCGAATTTCTCACCGAGAAGTCTTACTAATAAAGGTAAGGTACTAATTTTAAAAGTTTTTCTAACTAATTGGATTCATACTTCATTTCAAGCTTTTTCTGATGCTAGTATCTCGTAGATACATACATACCTATACATAACAGGTACACACACTCACCACGCCCGTGGTTGCAAATGGAGTAAGCAGACTACACTAAACGCCACATACTTGGTCAAAGCATGGACTACCTATTCTGCGTCTCGTAGCTACTTTTAGGATACTTTTAAGTTTTAAAAGTTAGATAGAAGTGGTATAATAGTGAAATTTTGCTAGCCTGTTGTTTAAAAATGATCTTAACCTTTTTAAGAAATAGAGACAATGTTATTTGAACCCCGAAAACACACGGTAAACAGATTTATTTCTTGTTGTTTTTTAGTGTAGGTAGTTTTTTGTGTGTTTGTATATTACATAAATAGTATCCGTGGTAAAATAATAGTCACGAGTGATGACAGTTTAATTTTAAACTGTCATTTATTTTATTGAATCAGGTGTTACTTCAGGGAGCCACATGAATGAACTACTTATTACAGTAACTTGTTTACCTGCGACCTTAAAGTAGTTTGGTCGATGCAATAAAGGCGTGTCCGTGAAGCTTCGCCCTTCGCTTCACTGGCTGCATGCCAGCGCGATTTTTGCATAGACGGGCGTGAAGTCGCGAAAAGTTATTGTTACAGTTCAGTGTAATTTAATAGATATCTGTTATAATACGTTAACTTTCAAAGTTCGGCCCGTGTTTTCAATTATCAACACATAATAAAATAACGGTGTACTTACTACACTACAAATAACTGCCTCAACAAAATATCCAACGACCCTTTTGAAGTCCAATAAAATGTGCGACACGTGCTAGTTCGTAAATGTTTTATGGCGCGCAAATTTAATTTCAAGTATATTTATGGCTTGATCGGAGGCGATACAGCTCCGTACTCCGCGTGACAGACAGCGCCGCGGCCTCCAGGGAGCTTCGCTTCTCTCCTGAAAAGAAAACACATCACATATTCGAATATCAGGATAACGTCTGCGACTATTTTGACAGGGAGTGGCGTGTGTTTAGACGACTCGCAAGATTGTCTTTATTTTCCGCAACAGGATTGAGGGAAGCGATTAACATTCGGCTTTGAGTCGCGCGGGTTGACTCTGTAGGTATTTACTTACAGCCGTTTGATCTGCCGTGAGCGCCAGTGACTTCACTGTGCCAACTAATAGTGCATGTAATAGTTGAAACGTCGCTCTGTATTTTTTTCTTGTATTATAATGGTTAAAGCCGTTTTCACATTATCTGTCGTGTTGTGTCGTGATGGATCAGAACGGCATCGGTTCCATATACTATTTCCGACATCGGTTTACGCTCCCTAAATCAAACTTGGCCAGATTTTAAATAGAGGGGTAGGTCAGCGCATCGCTTTTTCCATAAAAATACTTAGATGTACGAACTTGCCCCTACCACTAAAAATATTGCTACATTAAATGCGGGTGGACTGTACAGTTACAACTGTGGAAAAGACTCCAATGTAGAGCTCTCTCTCCAGGCAGGCGCCTGCCTGGAGGCCGAAGTCCACGGAGTGAAAGTTACAACTGTTACAGGTTGATTTTATACAACCGTTAGCGTTATATTTTTACAGCAGGTGAGGAGATGAAGTCTTGTGGATGAAGTTGTTGTACCACTCGATGATAGATGGCGCTAGGATCCTACACTACACACGACATCAGGGAAATATGAACGCAGCCTAATTAAATGTAAGCCACACAAGAGCCACACACAACACGACGAACTAAATTTGACCGCGGCTTGAGGCCGCGAGGCGAATCAACCGCCTCATCTTTATTACCATTGACTCATTTTTTCCATGGATTAGAATCAATGTGGCCAAGGAAGATAAAACACGTCTCGCGAAATAGAGACATTGAATTTGTTGCAGAATATTCGTATCACAAAGGGAGGCGGTTGAACCGCAACGCGACCTTACCCATTTTATAATAGGTGCATTATTTTGTTTACAAATACTTTTATCAAGTGACAACCGATTTGGCATTACATTATTAGGTGATGAGCACAACAACGAAAGCAGCAGCCGTTTCGATACAACCGCTATTGGAGTAAGCGGTCCAATCTGAACAATCAATTAAAACCGTCAAATGAAGGTCATACCTGTCTACTCAGAGCCAAATGTTTTAATTAGGTAAAACCCAGCAACTGTTTTGGACTGTTAATTAAGTTTGGTGCTGAAAGTGTTTCGGGGCGTGCCTGCAAACAGCGCTAAACTCAGCCGCCAAATTGTCTGCTTTATTTTAATACATACATAGATATGTATGTACATATATGTAAGTATATGTATGTAGGTACAGACGATCATGCCTGTGTTGCCAAATGGGGTAGGCAGAGCACACGAAATGCGACACTGACTAAATCATGACTATAACACGCTTCGTAGCCACTTCAAGGATAATTTTAGGTTTGAAAACAGATAAAAGAGGTAAAGCGTACCTACCTGTCGCCTAAAGCATGTACAGTCAGCTGCAGAGAAAGGTAACCCCCCGCCCATACAATGTTACATTACAAGGGGGTTACTTTTCTCTGCAGCTGTCCGTACCTATATTTCCTTGTTCGCCTCTTACAACGTGCACGGAAGAGATGGAAAGGTGTTAATCTAACCCGATACCACTTAGGCTTCATTTTTACCGATTAGGTAGCAATGCACTCGCCGCCGCGCGCCCGCTCGCGGCGCCGCGCCCGCAAATAAGACGACCGCCGACACGACGGCTGACTTGCCCGCTTACTTTACTTAGGATCACTTCAAAACGAAGCTCGATTCAATTTTCCGAGTCCTCGGCCTGAGTAGTTTAATAAAAGAAGAGGACATTTTGTTGGCGAGCGCCGCCGCGAGGTGTCGCGCGCGCCGCGCGGGGAGGGCGTGATCGGCGTGTTGTCGTCCATAAATTTTTAATGCTAGGTTTACACGCGTGCCACGCAGCCCGGCGGGCTGCCTGGCGGGCTGCGCGGCACGCAGCCCGTCTCGGGCCGGCGGACATTCAAGCTGTTCACACGCACGCCGTCGTGTCAGTCAGTGCCAGAATGGCGAGCAGCGAGGACCTCGGTGTTGTTGCTGCCATATCCTTTGGCTTAACTTATTTTTATTGGAAAAAAAAACAAAATGATAGACAACGAATAGTGAGAAAAAGAAAAGGGTAGGCAGAGCACACGAAACGTGAAATAGACATATCCATGATTAAGACTATTTCACGCTTCGCAGCCACTTCTAGCATCATTTTGGGTTTGAAAACAGATGTAAGAGGTAGTATATTAGTGACAGGTTGCTAGCCTGTCGCCTAAATATTACCTAAACCTATTTCCTTAGTCGCCTCATACGACATCCACGGAAGAAATGGAGAGGTGCTATTCTAGTCCCGACACCACACGGGTCTCTATGAGTCACGGGGGGGGGTGTCACGGGTATTTATGAGACTAAGTGATTTCGAGTTGGGTGTTTCAAACTACGATTTTCGGATACAAACTATACTTATTATTAAATTTGCAACATAGATTCTGTAGACCAAGGTATTGTACTGTAAAAACGTTTTATCTAATTGAAATATTACAAATATTTTATAAAATACGGAGTATTTAAATGCACAGCTTAAATACTGAAAACGAGATACTGAAGCGATCGCACGCGTGTGAACAGGCAATCGGGCGCAAGCACATTTATCCTTTGAAATGTGCCAAAAAAACCGACACTCGTTCCGTTCACGGCAAGCACAAGCACGTGCACATTCAAACGGACATTCAGCCCGTTTACATGCTTGTGCTTGTGTTTGTGCCCGTTGAATGTCGTTTTGAACGCGAGCGTGTAAACGCGGCATAACACGATCTTGATTTCGATAAAGCACATTTTTACAGCGCCTCGCGTTATCAGAATCGGGTATGATATAGACGAGAAGATGTTTGACGCCGTAACGAACCTTTTATGTTCTTGCTTTCCCTTATTTTCTGTTCGTGAGGGCCAAAATATTTTGCAGGGTTCGTGTTGTCGCGGGGCCGCGTTTGCGCGCTCCGCTAGAGACGAGCGATCCGCGGACTTATGACGAGGATAAGTTTTTGGATCGTCGGCTTTTATTATTTTGCCTCAATGCGAACGCGACGGACATCTTTCGCCTTTCTTCCTCTTAATAAATATGTAAAGGAGCCCATTGTGTTAAAAGCTCAATTTTTTAGAAGCTCGTTTTAAAAGTTGAAGGGTCTCATCTCGCTCAAGGTCTTGTTTAATAATTCATTACGGGCTGGTGACGAACCCGGCTGCGTACGTACCTAGGTAGTCTCAACCCTGTGCGTCTGTCGCGCCGTGTCGCGCCGCGCCGCGCCTTGTCGCGCCTTGTCGCGCCGTGTCGCGCCGGGGCCGGCCGCGGCGCCGGCAGCGCGCGGGGCGGTTCATTTCAGTGGATCAACATTCAGCACACTATTTAGGTCAAGCGACTGTAAACCCATTAGAGCACTCTACCTCCGACAACTTCATTAAGCAAGTATTTTTAACAGACTTAAAAAAAGGAGCAGGTTCTAAGTTTAGCGAAATCATGTACAGTCGAGTTCTAATATATTAGCAAAACTGAGGGTTCAAAAATATCTGTACACATTTATGACATTGACAATAAGGTGCAAAAATTTACATATTTGGCATTTGTCTGCTCATATATTTATGAACTGGAATGTACAATATTTGACTCTTACAAGGCCTTTTACAAGTACACGAGTCGAAGATTTAGGTGAGGAATGTTTTTACTAGAAAAAATCTTGAAAGTACAGGCTTTCAATAAGTCCTTTGATGCGATCAAACTTAGTACAATTTGGCGGAAACTTTTCGGTTCGGGAAAATGTTTGAATGACGCTCAAAATGTTCGAAAAATTGGCGTCACGTTTACCGAATAATATCGACAAAAAATATGATAATGCTGTGCGAAAAATGGAGGCTGGCGGGAGGACAGCTGCGCGGGGAGATAAGCCGCGCCGGAGACAGCGATTTGTTACACGACGACTAGCGCGGGATTTATGAAATTCCCGAACAGAAGTACAGTTATTACGGCGGAGGAGCGATAAGCGGCGCCGAGGTAAAGGGCATAAACCTTATCAAACGAACCGACATGCTCGCGCTATTGACTCGCGCGCCGCGCGCGGCATCCCGGCGATGTGGGCGCGGCGCGGCGCTAATGAACTTGTTCACAAACACCGCAGCGGCGGCACAATACGGCACTCGCTCGTAGCGGAGTTTACTCGCCTGCTATTTGTATACGCTTTCAGTCCAAATGTTATTTACCGCACAAAGGGCCGCGGGCCTTTGTCTCCAACCAAACGAATACGGCGTAAATGGGATACTCATAAATTAAGAGCTCGGCCTCCGCCGCGGCCGCCGCACTCTTTGTCTCGAGACGCCGCGCCGGGATATTAATCCCGCACCTGCCCGATGATAGCCACCGAGTTGCGCTGCTTATTAAGCGGAGTTCAAGTTTTTATTACATTCCATTATTTTATGGTCGCTTTTAGCGACGGCGCCCGCGGCCGCGTGATTTATGCGCGGTGGAGCGTTCGCGCGAGAAGCGTCGCAAACGAATTCCGATAGCTTTATCAGGCTCGCGAGCCCCACACGCCTCGTGAGCCCCACACGCCGCCTGCTCGAGCACGCGTCAACTGCCAGGCTCCCACCCGCCGCCCAGATTAATAACAATCCAGCGCCGGGCGGATCCCGAAATTCATTTGCAATATCTACGTATCTAGGTTAAGATCTCGTACTTAAGCTGTACATGGAGCGGGCCGGAGATATCGAGGGTTCGTGCCGCATGCGAGCGCCGACGTGCCGCTCACGCCGCGCGCCGCGCCGGCCGCTTCACGCGCCAACTAGTTTTCCGATCGCCGCACAAGAATGTGCTCCGTTATGAAGGTAAAACTAAAAGGTTAGGCGAAGGGTTCGGCGGGCGGCGACGAGGAAAGGAATTTAATGAGTCCAGCGGCCGGCGCCGGACGAGCTCCAAGTAATTAATTCCCGGCGCCCGCAGGAAGCGGATCGCATTCGGTCAGGATTCGCCTAATCGCCGACGCGAGCATAATAAACTGCGACGCGGTAATTATTCATGTCCGCAGCCGTTTACTTAATACGGGCTGCGGCCCGGCCCGAGGCGCCCCGGGCTGTCACGGGCGGGAATCGACATTCATCACTTACACGATTGAACTTTCCAATGCCATATCTACTATTACTGTAAGATATCAGAAATCGATGAGCCTTCTTTTAGAGGTATCGATATACTTAGGTACACACTAACAATATTTATAACAACAAGAGTTAAAAATCTATATTTACAACAACATTGTTTGAACAAAACTGTAATATAAACTGAACTACTTAAATCTAAAAAGAACCTCGTGTCACGGTGCCCAAAAGGTTGGCAACGTTCCCCCTTCAACAGCTATGCTAATTCTTTGGGAGAAAGCTGCTAACCCGTTGATACTTTGTTGCCAGTTGCGTCTACTAGAAAATTTTCAACTCGTTAATAAAATACTGTACATTCTTACCTTTTATCATCGGTGACATTAACCACTCCTCACATTTCATCATTTATTTTGCCAACTAAATCGTATTTTCATAAACTCTCGATCAAAGATTGCAATTGATTATTTGAAGATCGACTCTCTATGCCTACTTATATTTTATTTCGCCACAATCATTTCCATCGTCCCAACTAGCACGTGTAGGTACTTAAAGTAAATAATTCAGAACTGTGTTTGTAGTTTCTAGTGAGCGTCGCGTGCGAGTCACTTTGAGAGGAACAATGCCCGCGCGGCCGCGTGCCCTACTTGCTAAATCATCTGCTTAGGCCTCCGCTGGAGCGGCGCTCTGCTTTTCGGAGCCAGTTGGGGCTCTAAACGTGAAACATCAATCGCTTCGTTTGGACTCGATCGGCGGTTGCGGCGGGAACTGCGGGTTCAAGAATAAAGGCCATCAATTATGATAATAATTGAAATTGTCTGGAACAATATCGCTTTATAAAATTTCATAATAGGGTAAACGTACCAGTGGCCAGCCAGGGCCCAGTGATCAGCCGTTTCTGTCGTTCATTAGTCATAAATATCGCTAAAATTCGAATAAACGAATCAAGCGCACTTAAATAGAAACTTTGGTTCCTAATTGGTTAATTCGTCACACGACAGGTGAGGTGGGGGGTCATACAGGAGAAATAAACTCGTTCATTCCGGTGGTGGCGACCGACAAGAGCAGTAGTGTCATGTCCGCCATTATTTTAACTTCGCGTGGTGTTCTCTTTAAACGTAAGAAAACCAAATTTTATTATCAAATTCTATCATTTGTTATGCAACTAAGCTTTATGTTTAACTTAATGTATTTAATTATATTAAATTTGAACTAATATATTGCTGTTTTACGTAAATATTGTGGAGGGTGGGCACTGGGTACGACTTTTTCATAAAAGTTCCAGAGGTCAGCCCCCCCCTCCCAGCAGGATACTGGGTTTATGAATTATTTTTAAAAGTGTGAGAAAAGGCGGCCGTTAAAGCCGTTAAATTTAACTTTTTAAATTCAGTAAGGCATGTCTTTTCATATTCCTCAAAAAACCCAGTGGTCAGCCGCCTAAATACTAAAATCAAAATAATAATAACAATTAAGGGGGCTCCCATAGAAAAAATGTATTTTTTTGCTGTTTTGGGTCTATTTAAATAACTGTAACAGGTAAATACTTGAAATGCTCACAGAATATTTAATTAAATATCTACTTTAAATAAAAATACAATAAAATAAGTATTTAAGGGAGGCTCACATACAAAAAACCACATTTTTTTGTAGTTATTGGTACGGAACCCTTCGTGCGCTAGTCCGACTCGCACTTAGCCGGTTTTTATATAAATTAAGCACAATTTGATGTCATGTTTATTCATAGTTATGAGGGCTGAATACTGGGTCCATCGTGGCTGGTCACTGGAATTTAGAGGCTGACCACTGGCAAAATGGGTCTTTTTTTATTTGAACTTAAATATATATTACATAAAGAGAAATATTTATTTCGCCAAAGGTTGTTAAGAAACTATAATAAATAATTAATACAATCATGTTCTTCGTTTCATTATCCGACGAAACCTGTAAAAATGCCAGCTATTCAAACTTCAAAAACGCGATTTGGGGCTGACCACTGGTACACTTACCCTAAAAGTAGTTTGAAAATTGAGTAAAACTTTGCGCTTCGATGGAGCATGGTTGAAGGCAAGTGCCGGGTGGCGGTAGCGGTCGAACCAACTGACTTCTACCCAATTTGTCTTTGCAGTAGCCTAGTAGCGGTTCGTGTGTTCTGCTTTCCCTATTTAGGACCGCAGGCTTGATGTGAGTATGTAAAGTTTAAGTTTTATTACTCAGAATCACGAGCACTGTCAATCAAAAATATTAAAAAGACCCTAATATTTCATTAAAATTGTAAACTTCCAGTAACGCGCCCCTCTCCTCTTGCGCGGTGCAAACCTAAACAAAAGTCGCGTGGCGGAAACTTCCACACAGGGCTGTTTTGTCATCTTCTGATCGATAGCGCTCATGGTTCTTAGTAAGAAACACATAAAATTTTCAAATGTTTGCATTTTTTTACGGAAAACGGACACAAACAGTCTTGATCAATGAGCAGTAGTTGATACGCGATATTATTGATTGTTCCATTGGAACCTTTCCATCGGAGTGTAAAGTGGGCAGCACAAGTTGCCGTATGTATTTTTATTTGTTCCGTCCTCCACACGTGCAGTATCGACACCCACAACTAACAGCCCCATTTGTTCGTAGTAATTGTTGTCGGGCGGCGCCTGATTTAATGGTATCGGCCACTCGTGTTGGCTCGGCTCCTAAGCCGCGCCGCCTCGGACACGATCGCAATGGCTCCACAGATCAGTTCGAAGATACTCAACTCAATAACTACCCATCTGCATACATACCTGCACATGCAATCTCCCCTGTGTTCCCAATAGGGGTAAGTAGAGGCCGCGTAACGTTACACAAAACCGTGACTATTTCGCGCTTCGCAGCTACTTTCAGACTACTTTCAGTTCTGAAAACAGGTTGAAGACAGTGAATAGTATCAGGTCTGCCGCTTAAATCATACATAATCCTATTTCCTTAAGTCGCCACTAGCTACAGCCACGGGAAAATGGAAAAATGTTATTCTAATACGACACCACAAAAATCCCATCTGGGTATGATAATAATATGTTAAAAGGTAGGGTCGAATGCTAATCCGCGTCTAATCGAGTGCTAACCCGACAGACAGTGTGCTTTGCAATTTTCTACCATAAAGCACAGCCTACGTCCGTTATTGATAGTGTGGCTATCTACATTTGTGCTTGGACCAAGTAAATAAGGACTTAGTACTGGCCACTAAAGGCCGTTCCAAGACCAGTACCATTAGCAGAGATGCGCGTGTCCCTTTCTAATTGGGTGACAATGAGATTTTTGCAATATGGGACATTCAATGTCGTAATCTTACATACATCACGCTTAAATTCCCAGATAGGTTGGTTAGAGTATTTTTATGCACATTTAAAAGTTAAATTTGATCATCTACAAGCATATAAATCTTATTTACTTCAATCATATATACGATTTTATTTTAGTGACGTTAACGAAATTGACACATTGAAAAGGTTTGGCATTTAATTGAAGTAATCTAGTCTGTAATAGTTTTACTTAAGTATTTGATTACTCAAGAATTAAGCTTACAGCAGCGGTTTATAATACCGATTCCAAAGAAATTAATTACAAATGTAATCACAGGAGACTATTACAGTAATTTTGATAACCTAGGTAATGAATTACTGAGGAATCACAATTACTCGAATGTAACCGTGTAATTAATTTCAATAGTAATTGATTACGCCTAATACTGTCCCATAATGCAAAAATTCATGGTCAATGTAAGAATTATGGCGACTTAAGGGGTTACCATTACAAAAAAGTAGACTTGATAGTGAATATGTTGTCTATTAAATTAAGTGTATATTAAAATCAAATAAATTAATTGTATTCTAATTCTTTGACACAAAACCGTTAAAATAAAATTATTGTATGAATTTTTCAGGTAAGTTTCTTGAGCGATGTTTTTTTTTTTTGACGTAAAGTTTTTTTTAGGCTGGCAAGAATGACAAGAGGAGTGAGCGAGACAATCTGCTCCCTTGTTGCAGGCTCACCTGTCCTCAACTTGCCTCTATGTAGGGTTTCACGGAAAAATGACTCTATACCATTGTGATATAGTTTATATTAATAAACGAACATTTCCCAAGTGCGCTATCATGTTAAGGGCCGATAGGACCTTCCTACATCAATGCATTTGTGTGTAATGCTTATAGGTACATGATAATTTGGAATTTCTGAAATCTTCCTAAACGATTTAGATTTCCAGATTGGTTTTAGAATTTCAAGCATTGATTACATCTATGATTTCAAGAAGAGAAATCAAGCAGTAGGTAATAAGGTAAAACTGATTCCAAAAACTGAAATAAAAATTCACTAATAATTTAAAAACAATTGGGTAGTGTCGCTGCTTTCACGTTAAATAATTCATTTTTGCTGCTTGTCGATCCTTAATACGAACCACTGATTTGGAATTTTGGATTTATCCGTACAAAATTGTATCAAAATCTAAATTTGAGCATCGAAAATTTACGTCGTTTGTTGAAAATGAAAACTTAACGCATCGTTGTTAAAATTACAGTTTATTATTTAAGAAAGATCAGTAGGTAGGCCACATTTAACCATCTGGTTACCTTGCTGAAATTGCTAAACGTGGCACTGGATTTTTGAATTCATGTTCTCTGTCTACCCCTGTTGGGATGTAGTAGGTATTGGACGGTTTTACAGAAAAAAAAAACCGTTTAGTTTGCGTGTGGTGGCGGTTTAGAATAACGCCTCTCCCTTTCTTCCGTGGATGTCGTCAGAGTATATATTAGGCGACAGGCTAGTGACCTGTCACTATTATACCTGTCACCGTCAGTTTATCTTAACTATGCAGCCGTCAAACCTAATCATAAACTTACTACTGCTATTTACATCAACGAGTGACCGCTAGTGGCGTTGTAAATACTCCTTACCTTACACGCAGTTCAAGCAGCCACTAGCGAGTACGCTCCGTGCACGCCGTTAGCGGCCACTAGCGAGTACGGGCTCCGGGCACTCGTGGTAGCGGCGCGGGCGGCGGCCGATCGGGGTCAGCTCTTAAAAAGCTTTTCATTTGGAGCAAATTATGATTGGCGGCGCGACACGGCTCGCGGCGCTTAGCGGGTTAATATTGTATGACGGCGCGACGCGGCGAATGCTATTTTAGGGATATTAATTAATATTAATATTAAAATGAGTCGCTTAAATTTTCTGGAACCTAATGGCATCCTATTATGTTGAGAATCTAAAGTAGTGTTGGATGAGACGCATTTCGTACGACATAGGCGGAAGGTGAGAAGATACTATCGACATAGGAAATCTTAGAATACAACTAAGTATTACGCCGCGGACAAAAGTGAGAGATTAGATGTCCGTTGAACGACAAGAAAGGAATGTGGAAATATGAGACAGCTGTAGTCTAGCGCCCGCACGTAACGAGTCGGGCTCCGATGCAGCTCCGTCTTGCAGCTTTGCATTTTTAACCTTTTGAACGCCAAGGCACGAAGTGAAACGCTGTGCTCCTAACGCCAAAGACGTGAGTCGGCTCTTAGATAATGCTTGTTTTTTTTCGAATGGTACTGTATTATTTTATTTAAATTAGGTATAAAATAACTTACACTACCTATAAATAAAGTAAACCTAGAAAAAATGTTGCAGCGTTTTATATTTCAGTTCTTTCGCAATAACTTCGACGCACCATTTAACGTCGTGGCGTCACGGGCACTGACTTGCGATGACGTGATATGGCGTCTTTGGCGGTCAAAAGGTTAAAACGCTTGAAATTGCTGTAGGTATTCTAATATAAACGGAAAACATACTGGACTCCCTCTCTTTCTGAAAACTGTCCAGTGAGTAGTTAAGGTTACAAAAATTCTAGAACGATATTCCACGATAGGATTAGTGGATTATTTTTAAGTGACAAAAGACACTACAAAGACAGTGTAGGGCAGGTGACCCGGTGGTGGCCAACAATATTTATATTAACAAAACATTAAAATTTCGATTCAATTTCAAATGAATTGATGGAAATATAATAAAATTATAGTTTTAGTATTGTGTTTTTTTTGTAAATTAATTAAAATGTCAGCTGGCCAGAAATGGTGCTAGGTGGCCACAAACGGTACTCCTGCCCTAGGTATGCAGCTGATAGGAAAGGGAAAAGTGTAGAGTGCAAAAATAAATATCGAGACGACTTTCTCAGTAGCATGTCCCATGCCTTACGCCTGTTTAAGATCGCAGGATTTAGTACTGTTGTAACTTTGACTACATACTTGTTATTACACTTGGCTGTACGCGGCGGGCGGGCGCGGGCTCGGCCAGAGGAGACGATACTCGAGTATCATCCCGCAGCGCTGTTATCGAACGCGCTCTGAATCACAATCGCATTTGATAGCTTAAACCGAAACTCGCTTTAAAACTGAAGTAAATGGTACCGCGTAACGTCATGACAAGTGCAACCCATGTTCAGGCACGTTTGGCGCCAACAAAACGAATTATTTAACAATAATAAAATTGAGCATAGGGGAGTGTTAAAAACTGTATCTATTGTTACGCGAAAGTGTTTCACCGAGACGCTTCCTCCGTCTCCTGCTTGTGTCTGTTACCAAATGCGTCATTTTCATTTTATTACTAATCCATAACATATTACGTATCTACGAGTGTTATGAAAGCCATCGCGCCTGTTTTCATATGGGGTAGCACACGCAATGCTACAGACCTAAACAAAATCATAAATAGTGGCCACTTCAAGAATATATTTTAGATGTTTAGTTGGCAGGTATAACAGCGACAGGTTGCTAGCTTGTCGCCTACAAAAGTAATAATTAGACAAAATAATGATTCGTAAAAATAATTAAACCTGTCTGTTAAGTAAATCTACTTATATGTATTATGTTCCCATTTTTCGCGATGTCGCCATAAATATCGCTATGGCAAGGTTTCGCGGTGGGTCAGTAGACCATTTATTTCTTTGTTGGATGGTTGGTGAATTTATATCTCCTTCTCTCGCAGCCACATACATACAGGAAGGATACAGAACGATAGAGGCTTCGGGCCCCCGCGGCCTGCAGCGCCGCCGCCGAACCTAATATATCGATACCTTTAGGTTCAATTGTCGTAAAGGACAAAATACCGAAAATGAGTTAAATATACAGTTTTGTTCAGAATTTCAAGCTCTATCGAACTGCATTCTTAGAATTTTGATATCTCGTAAAATTTGTCCTTTACCCCCCAAATTTCTTGATAGCTCAACATCAAAAACCGTTAAATTTGTGGGTGTAAATATCACACCTGAAATCACTTGGAACGTAAAGGAGATCACAAAATATAAGCGGTGACGTATAACCATAAATTACCCATGATGTCCTTTAAGACCTACTATTTGCATGATTGTACTGTCAATAATTGTGACAAATACTGGTGTATAGGACACAATTTACTTATTTGTCCTTTACGACCTTTACTTTTGTATACAGTGTGTTACCGGCGTGCGGGCATTTATTCAAACTGACGATAATGCATCAAATTAGCAATCGTTTGCAAGTATTAGCATATCATAATTATTTAAAATAAAGCCACAAATACAATTCTTCCATTTTCTGGGTCTTCAATGTATGCGTAAATTAACTTCACTTAACTTGCAGTTAATACTAAGATGACATTAGATTTGTCATTTTGTGACAGAAACTTTGTTGTACATTGCTTGCAATTAAACTTTTCTTAGAAAAGTAACGCCACGTGAAATTTTGTTTTTTAATGCAATTAAGTTAATGGTTCGATTAACAAACCGCATCTCTTAACACTGCTTCAAGAAATGCCCGCACGCCGGTAACACACTGTAGTATGGTTTAATAATAAATCCAAATTGTGGGCGTAAAGGACGTATACTATACGTAAGTAATAATTTATTGGACAATACGACCGGATTTAGGTACAAGCGTGATAATTTAGGTGGTTAGATGGTCCTTTACTACTTAGATTTTTCATTTAAATATCTGAACTGACAAGCAATTAGCATAGGCGTAAAGGGCGGCAAGGGCGTTTTCTTTGTTTATAGCAACGAATGGAGCTTATGTTTAAAGCCGACTAAGTCTAAATTAGGCAGGTAAGTATTAGTAAACAAACTCCCCTGCAGATTGTCATTGCTATTCTGGCAATTGTATAGAGTAAAAGCAAGACAAGTGACAGGATTCCCCGACGCACATACAGGTCCTTGCTTGCATAATGTTTAGTTCTATTCAGTGTTGCCAACTTAGTGGATTTTCCACTAGATCTGGTGGTGTAGACGTGTGTTTTAGCAAGAAAATATTAGTTTTAGTGGCTAGTGAATCTTTTAGTGGAATGGATTCTTCCAATTAGTAGTAAGTTACAAATTTAACCACTAACACAACTCACAAATGCTGAAGTAACACAACCACAACTCATAAAGTGCAGGCTAAGCACGTGAAGGCATGGTCATAATAATATGATATTAACTAAAGATGATCATCTTAAGAAGAATTGGCTTCATCTGTTGCTCCGTTTGTTAAGAATATAATTATGTATTTATTCAGTAATTAAAAAAATGGCACTAAAGAAATAGGTATATTCTTAACAAACGGAGCAACAGATGAAGCCAATTCTTCGGAAGATGATCATCTTTAGTTAATATCATATTATTATGATCAGCTTCACCTGCTTGCTCTGTTTGTAAACAACAATTTTCTTAAGTAATTATTTTGTGTTAAAAAGAAAACCATTAGGTAAAATAAGACAGCGTGAAGTGATATTGTTTTAAACTATGTAGTAATGATCTATTTATAAATGAAGAAACCGATACAGAAACATAAATTAAAGCCGAGTTGTTTTTTTTTCGTTCTTAAAACAAAATCGAGACATGTACAAACTCTTTTTAACTGACTTCAAAAAAGGAGGAAATTTTAATTTCGAACTTACGTTTTTTTATAGTGTATGTTACTCGATATCTCCGAGATCCGAAGGGTATAACTCCGAATTGGTCCCATTGGCACTAAGTTGAGATCTGATGATGGAATCTTAGAGGAATTGTGGGAACTCTTCAAATGTTGTAGGGGCATGTACGCTTTTGGTAATTTATTGATAAAATCAAAAATTTACATTCAGTAAATAGGATTTGGTGTAAGGAAACTGATGATGAACACCACAGATGGCCAGTGTTTCGAAGGTAGCGATTAGATGTGCCGATTCGGATAGTTAAATAGTTAAATTACTAGGAGGAAACAAATGTACATGGTGCTATTGAATACCGTACTATAAAACTGGTCTGATGCTGGAACCGGAAAGTACCCTACAGAACACGGTAACCAAACAACGTAACCAAGTTATGTTTGGTGTTACTGGAATTGTCCTGACAATCATTCTGAGTACAGAAGATAATTTTTTAATCGACTTCTTAGTCGATATTTATAACATAATAACAGTACGATATCTACATTCCTTCATTTTCTATATTCCTACCCTGGTTAGTCTACATATTTTTATCACAAAAATAATAGTTGATGAATATAACTAACTGTGGACACATGTCTTTAACGGTATTTCAATACTACATAAACATTAATATAAAAAGATAATGATTGCTAACGCTTAACTTCAGCAAATAGTAAAATATTGTGCACAATTTTTTGCTTTAATGACAGTTATCCAGGGAAAATAAGAATAAAATTAGAAATTACAGTGAGCTATACATCCCAAATTTTTATTATTTTATTTAAAACTGACCTTTACGACCTAAAAACTTTTGAATTCTTTAAAATGCTCTAGGAGTAAGGGACTAACGATGTATTTTTCCGGGGTGTAAAGGACAGCTAACTTCTATAATATCCTATTTATCGATATGGTTACCATGCTACTGCAAAAACAGAAGATTTGTAAGCACTTTTGTCATAGACATCGAAGATATAGGTCCACAAACAAAAAAAATACAAAGGTTTAAAAAAAAAACGAAAAGTTTTTTGCTTCTCCTGAAAAGTAGCATTTTGTCCTTTACGACAATTGAACCTAAAGGTATCGATATGATTATTGCGACCGGTGCGGGCCGCAACTAATGAACCCGAAATATTTGATAGGGACGCTTCACAGAAATCGAGGGACTCTAATAAAAACCGTAGTAGTATGATCAGATCGCGCGTCTAACCCGAAAAAGTTTTATAAAGTAGGTCACGGGATGAGCTGACATTATTGAATGCAACGGTGCGACTCAGCTTTATCATTTACTAGTAACATGCCTCCAACGAATACCAGTCTACACGAGAGACGCGCGTTGGCCGCGCGACGCCGCGCCGCCGAGTAGCCGGCGCTAAGTAATGTCATACGATATACCCGGAGAATATAGAAGCCCGGCCGGCATGTTTCATTTGCAAATGTATTCTGTTTCTCGCGCAAAGGCCGTTTGTAGGTAGCGGGAGTATCTCGAAAGAGAAGCTCACGGAAATTACGTTCCTTTGGCATGCTTTAGCAGGCGGCGGCTGGCGCAGGTGAGCGCGGCTCTTAATCGATTCGTGCAGCGGGAGCGCGGCACGACACGCGGCGCGGAGTGTCTGGCGCGCTATTTCCGCGGGGCCTTGACACCGCGCTAATTGCCGGCGCCGCGCCGCGCCGCGCCGCCGCCGCGCCGCGCCGCGCGCGGTCCGCCCGCCGCCGACGACGCCCGTCCATCATAAAACCCCTGACGCGTACAATTTTACTGACCACTACACGGAACGGATAAGAAAATGCGCAACAATATTTCAGGACCATGAAATACTTTCATGCTCGGCCAGTTTTTTATTTTATGTCGCAATAAATGTTTACGGATGGTTGTCTCGAAATGCGTTTGTCAGGCGCCGCCGCTACCTGCGCGCCGCCGGCATTATGAATAAAGAGTGGAATGTATAGATGTACGGTCGGCCAAGAAAGTGGTCTACCACTTTTGACAAAAGTTTCTGTGAGATAAAATTATCACTAAAGTTGACATGACACATAACGTGACGTAAATATATTGATAACATGGGAGTTATTGTCACTGTCATAATGTTATAGCAAGGGGAAATCGACTTTGTTGTTTCACGAGGTGCAAATGAACATCGACCTTAGGGGGTAGACCAATTTCTTGGCCGACTGTACACGCATACGCGTTAGGAAGAGCACTCGAGTAAGAAACATGTGTCGAACCATTTCGCGGTGAATTACGACGCTCTAACTCGAATGTTGATATTGTCAAAGCCACATCACTCACTCCGGGCGCGGGGGCTGCGTGCGGGGCTGGGCACAATGCCGAGCGGAGTTTCCACTGGAATTGAAAATTGTGTTGCAGAAGCTATACCTATTTGGGTCTAGGTTGTTTGAGTGGAGTTATTGAGTCAAGTTCCGGCGCGCTGGCCGCCATAAACCCGCCGCTCGTCGGCCGCTGCTGC
>BHDV01066806.1:28168-40354 GCA_005406045.1 Adoxophyes honmai
TCAGGAGCTTTTCTTTCTGTGCTAATAAATGGTTCTATAAACTTGATTTAAATCTAAATGAATATGATATCTTGATTCTTGGCGGCTAGCACGTGAAGTTCACAGCAAATGGGCTATTTTGGACCTTTGACACTGCCTTTAGTAAAATATGTATAAGATTAGCTGTCAGTCTCAAGTTACTTCGCCAGATTAACGTAACTTTTTTTTAATATTTGCCCCCACAACGATTTTAATGTTAATACTAATAATAATATTTTACGATTCCGATGTTAGGTACCTGAATACCTAACCCATAGTACGTTTTACAGTGTAAAGCTGTTGAGGGTGTTTTAGAACTTTTTTTGATCAATAATAATCCTCTACATCAAAATCTTGCAGAGTTATATGCTGTAGGCTAAGCACGGCAACATGTTCTACTCATCTCACGCCCTAATTTCCCTTTCCGTTTTCTGAGGTCTCTAATTAGACAGTGACTGGCGTAGTCTACCTCGTGCGTATCTACTCGCGTCTTGCCGTGCTAAGCCGGCTGGTAACTATAATTATATACTTGCAAACGAGAGACCGTTTTAATATGCATACAAACATATATATCACACCTATGTTCTCAAATTATGTGCTAGGCAAAGCAAACGAAACGCTACGTAGTTAAAACCATGACTGTATCATGTCTCGAAGCCACTTTTATCATACTTTTAGGTTGAAAAATTGATGAAAGAGGTACAATAGTGTCTGATTTAAGATAACTTATACTTACTGATACTAATAATGAGTACTTACGTAGGAATTTAATAATTTTACGGATAACTCACGGTAGTTTAATGTTCAACTTACGTAGATAAGTGCTAAATTTACGTGAAACGATCCCTAATAATTTAATTATTGTGCTGTAATACGAGATGCCATCAATAAAAAAAAAGTTTTTTTCTTTCTTTAAATTAATGATTTCTGTAAAATGTTACAGTTTTAATTAATTCAGTTATGAATTTATTGGTACAAATACTAACGTGGCATTAAAATATTAACAAACTTTTGTTATTTTCACGCAACGTCATTCACATAAGACTATGAAAATAACAAATACTTCCATAGTATATCGTACTATTTTGACATAGGTCACGTAATTTTACAGACATTTCCATAAAACAAAGTCTGTTGTTACCAAAAGTCATCAGTGACTCCATTTTAAAACGTGCTATGTTAAAATCGGACCCACTATTTCCCGAAATAATACACTTATTAAAAATACTTACATCAGTGTAGAATATAATCAATTCAAAGTATAAGATATCCAAAGCTGAAAATCCTATGTTATTTACAATCGGCACAATACACGTTTGTATCTTCTACTGGCTGTACTGAAAATTTACTGTCTTGAACATAGGACTTTGTTCTTCGGATAGGACGAGATAATGCCGGGGATAAAAGTACCCTCAGTGTTTACAAGCGCGGACTCTTGGCAGCCGCCGCGATCGGGGCTACGGGGGCGATTTGACAAATTGCCCTTGTGAAAATAGGTTAATTTGAGATTTCAATGTACACCTAAACTATAAAGGTACATTTAAGGCAATCCGTGAGTCAAGTGAAATATATTACAGTAATAACGCTAATCAGTAGAATACTTGCCGCCAGCCTTTCCAAGCAAAATGTAAGCGATTATGACATAGTGCCGCCAGGCCAGTCCGTCGTACCTACATCTCTTTGGCTAATCAGAATCACTATTACAATTTTTGACAAGACTTAAATACACGATTGACAGCGATGCTAGTTAAAAAGTGTACACAAGCTTTACAGTTCAGACTCTAATGCCAAAATGAATGGGGAGACATCGTCGCTGACGACCGCTAGTCCCTTCGGTTTTTATTGCTCAGATATATCAAACCGAGAACCTTTTTTCTCCAATTCCGACAAGTATTCCCACACTTGTAAAAATGGTTCTCAGAGCCGAATTCCCTTGGCGGTAAATAGCTGACGGCGCCAGGTTGCAGCAAGTGGGTCGGCGAGCGGGTCAAGGCGCGACGCCGCCGCGACGCCGCGGAGCGCTGCCCCTAGCTGTGGCTCGCGCTGCCGCACGTCCACAGGCGGCTTGACAAGTTTGACAATAATCTAAACAAGTAACAAGCCCCAAAACTGGTCAGAGTGAGTGCGATATGGATGAAAGCGATAGAAAATGTGCAGGAACAAATGGATAGCTTTGATGTTTATAAATTTTTTTTTACATAGTTATAACATGTATTGTGTCAGTAAAGATTACGTAACATTTAGATGTTGTATGAACTAATTTATATTTATATATCATCTAATCACACTAGGTAGACAAGTTTATGGTGTACACATATCGAGGAGAAGCTTGCCGTACGATTTTTATTGCATTTCCACACTCACGAGCTATGATTTTCGGTTCCTCTGTTTATGCCAGAAGTGCGCACAGTTTCCGAGTTCAGTCCTCAGGGGTAAGCCCGTTGTTGGACGTTTCTCATTAAATCCTTCGAGCTGCTCCTAACAAATTGGCCAAAACGGACTCGGTAAAATAAATGTTAGTATAGATTCCTAGAATTATCGGTCGAGCGCGGTCGCCCAGAAGCCCCTCGCATTACAATTCAGCCGAGTTTATTTTGCGGTAAAAGATCCGATCTAAAATGCGGGGCCAATTTAAAATAAACAAGAGACCGTACGAATAAAAGTTTGAAAAAGCTCGCTGATAACTTGCCGCTCTTGGGAAGGGTTCGTGAATAATTGGTTGCTTCGGGAGCGCCGCGTATTGATCGCGCCGCTGCGCCCACGCACGCAAAACGCCGTTTTTAGATAAAACAAACTGTCGTTTTTATTAGGTAGGTAGGTAAAACATAGTGTGTGACCTGAAACAACAATGACCATTATTGACCAACAACATGACCTGAAAAGCGAAGATACATTTGTCTCCCACAAGGTCAGCAACACAAATTTTCAGGAAATGTTTTCTCTTAAATGAAATTTTATTCTTGGCTTAGTCACTCTCACCCGCTTTTTCATGTGACAAATTGAGTCAAGAGGTATAGAGCGACTTATCCCAAGATTTTATTCTCGTTTGATTGAATCGAATCTCAGTGGAAAGAAAATGGATTATCCCCCTCAACGTTCGCTAACCACGCAGAATTACCATTACATGGCACTTACAGTTTCAAACGATATCCAAAGTAGGTGTGTCAGGTAGCTGTTCGGTTGCCATCTCAACGTCTGCAGGGAGAGCGCCCCCCCCCCTCGCGAACATTCCTGCGCGAACAAACAAAACTTTAATCACCACACAGTTAAATTAATTTCTGAATGTAATCGGTGTACTAAGCAAGCCGAGGCTGGTTCGCTAAGCGAGGCTCGTGAGCACAATTACGAAAGTTCGTTTTCTACCTAAAACACGTTTTGTTGTTACATTGTTTCATTGTAGCCTTCTTTTAGGAGTTGTTTATTGAAACGTAATTGACATTTTAGTATTGTCGTGTTTTTCAGTAGTAACCATGTGTGTTAGTAATATATTTTGTGACATTAAAGATTTCATCGTGTAGCACTGCTACGAGAAGTCGTAGATCCTCTACGCCGTAGCAGGTATCTACGTGACAGAGGAGCGTCAAGCCACGCGCAGGAGTTGGCTTGCTTGCCGGGCGACCGGCCGCGGCTGCCGCCCTGGCACCTCAACAATCATTACTAACTCATATTCACAATTCGACAACAAATACGGAGCAACCCGTTTCATCAATCAGAGCTCTAAAGTTAATCTCGGATATCACTCCGGAGTGGGCGCGCCGCGGCTATGAAACGGATCTTGTTAATCTTCCGATGTTGAGCACAAAATTAATTAAGCATTCAGCGGTTCAGGCTAACTTTGCTCTAGTTTATTCCAAATTAATGATAAGTTTGTTGGAGTGCGGCTTAACTCAACAAGTGCGGTTGTTCGTCGGTGAATGGGGAATGACGGTCGGAGTCATCGCTGATGATCGTGAGGTGAGCGGCCGGCGTCCCCAGTCCGCGCGAACCGGCTGGTAGCAACCATGTGATGGAAAATTTACAGAGCATAAAACGTTTAACACTTGCACGTATGTGACAAGTTAGTTTTAAAATGTTTTGGTCTAAAATCCCAGAGGAGATCAACACCAAGCGATAGATAAGTGTGAAATTTGGAAACAGTTCGCTTTAACACTCATAACATTACACAATATGCTACAGCGTAATAATGAATCTTATTGCTCCGTACTGATCCTGGGAAATCAGCCGGGCGCGCAAACTTTAGCTAACCAGCGGGGCCGATTTACTCGCGGCCCGACGCGGCGATACATCCATTGCGGCCGTCACAGGCTTTCGCAACACCTAAGTGCTCGGCGACGGACGAACTTTGTCATCGCGCGCTGTCGAGGCGCGTGACAGCCGCCGCGCGGCCCGTCACTCCGGTAATTAAGTGTAATTTCGTTGGAAGTGTTTCTGCGCTCGAGTCAATTAGGGCCGCCCGCGCTTTTGTGTTGTCTGATAACATTATAGTTAATTGTGGGCTTTGTTGCGCCCCGCGCCGCGGCGTGAGCGCGCCGCCAGCGGGCCGGCTCGGCAGATGACGCGCCCGAAACGTGGCACGGATTGCCGCAACAGCGAATAAAGAAATGCCAATTGTTATTTCGACAGGCCGATTGGTGTTCGTTTATTCCGAGTCGTAACATTATTATTTTACTTGCGAAGATATACTCACGATCGGGAATGTTATTTCAGGTAAAATACAGGGAATAGTATTCACACGAGACAAGCGGGGCTCGACGGAGGGAGGCGCGGGCTCGGCGCCGACGGGTGACGTGACGCGTGCAGGCGGCGCGTCATTTGTCACGGCGCGGGCAGGTGGCGGCGCGGGTCCGGCGCGGGGCCGGCGCGGGCGGCGCGCGGGAGAGCGAAGTTTCACTCGGCGTGATTCTTTCATTAGCGCGTGTTATCTAATGGGTTCGCGACCCTTGTCACGGGACACTTTCCAATTCAATCTCGAACTTTGCGGGCCTCGTCGCGATGGCCGCCGCCCGCTGCCCGCGGCAGGACCTTTGCTAAAGTCATTAGGTGCCAGCCATGTGAAGCGGAAAACCGCGGCTAGTTTGTGAAGGATTATTTCTGTCTTTCTTAGTTAATTTAAATCGGAATTACTAGACTCACCTTATGAAACTGATTTAATCTCTAATAGCAAATTTTTGTAAAGAATATTTAGTGTTTTTATCCAGGGACTTATTAGACGAGTTTGTTCATATCATATTTTAAGATATGCATTTAATTAAACAAACGTCAGTGACAAAGATGGAATCTATCACCTCCCCGCGCGCCGCGACGACGTAGTAAAGTGCCGCACATTCTTACAACACGCGTGCCTATACACAGAATGTGTAAATTTGTATGTATTTCATATTCATAACAGTGGCGCTCGCCACGCGCGCGACTCGCGCGAGCGACGCGCGGCGCGCGAACGTTTTCGTAAGTGGCGGCCCGGTACATTCCTTGCGATACATCTGCTAAATTAAGAAATGGCATGACACGCATCTTGTCATATGGGTTCCGCGATATACTTAGGTCACTTTGCTTTACCGATGATACTTAGAACTTTCAAAAGGTTCAAACGAACCTCTCGTTTCAAATGGTAAGTAAGGACTACGATCATTGGTCTGTCGTTGCACCGACAGCCGGCCGAATAGGCCACGCTGCTAGACGCGGCGCTCGAATTAGAAGCTGTCGAGACGGACAAAAAGCTTTTGCTGATCATTTATCATTCAGCAGCGCCTGCACGTGGCGGCGGCGGCCGCGCGGCCCGAGCTGCGCCTTCGGTAGTGAACACGACGAGAAAACGCGGCGCGAAAACGCGACGCGTTTCCGGCCTGCTAGGCAGCATCGCAACGAGAGCAATGCAACATTATTTGCAAAACGATTGCTGATAAAAATTATGAACGGTTAGGCCCTGTCCAGAAGTACGCGCGAATTAGAGTACAACATTGCTTCTTCACGATGCGTCGTAGTTTCATTAAAAGTGTCAAATGCAGCAATGAATAGTCAAACGCGTTCAAAATCGCGGCGTATTCGCTCCTTTTGGACAAGGTCTTATACTCATATCTACTTGGTACTCTCAGATTTAGGTAATTTGCTTCTCTATCCTGTTCAAATTGTATTACGCCAGAGGCGAGTTAACCGCATGCCAACAAATAAAGATTAAGCGACGAGATTCTGTTATTTGACAATCCTCCCAAATGAGGTTCAGGCATACGCGAGTGTAGGGTGTCCTCGCGACATAAATATCCATTACACGCGGCGCGGCGCGGCGCGGCGCGATTAGGGTCTCACCAAACCAGTCGACGCCTTTTCGGCAAAATGCGTCGACTGGTTTGGTGTCAAACGTCTTGTTCTGTTGCCCTTATTGCGTTGATATAAAGCTTTTTCTACCCGCATTTTGCCGAAAAGGCGTCGACTAATGTGGGGAGACCCTTACGGTAAGCGGCCGCTGTCACGTCGCCGCCGCTGGAGCAGGCTCGCGTGGCGCCGCTCAACGCTGCTCCGCTGCTTGTAAAATATGTATTTTAACAATGTTTTCAGTGTAGTAGTAGTCATGACAACTTAGTTCTCTGCGGTCGGAAATCTAGAAACGCGTATGAATATTTAAAATTTAATTCCAACAGCAACTGCTAGTAAATGCTTAGGTCGGGGCGCGGCGGCAGCGGCGCGGGAAATCCTTTGCTGTCCAGAGCGCACTAATTCCCCGGAAATAGCTTTTTCCGAACAAACCTTTTGCATTTTTAGCATGTTTTAATCGGTGCGACAACAGCCCGTAGCGCAGGCCGCGTCGGCGTTTCCGATTGTCACACGTTTGTATAAAGCGAGATGGCGGCACTTTGAATCTAAATTCGAGTCAGTGAATCCTAGCTTAATTGTTTGGACGAAAAATATTTATTCGACTGCGAAAACTAGGCTCAAAACACAATATTATTTTTTAATTCAGCGGCAACGGGACTGTTATCTTGTTTACCCGTCCAGTTTACACATTCCTGCACATAGAAAAGCACAAAACCAAAAAATAGGGCAATGCGATAGGACCGTGTTACACAGTAAGGGTAGAGTGGTGGACTCGCGCTGATTGCGCATACTAATGGCCTGTAATTGCTGCCAATCGTGTGTCTGTTCGTTTTTGCATGTATCTTGCCTTTCTCGTTCCCATGTCGGGCGGCCCATCGATTTAACAGCGGGCGCGGGCTGCGGCGTGACGTCCCGGACCCAGTAAACTCGAACCAATTGACTCCTAACAACCCGTAGAATCTATTTATATTGATTTACAGTCATTAATAGAAGTAGTTTCAAAGATTTAAGTTCTTATTTGGTACTTGTATTCGACTGAAACATTGGGGTCAATTAATAACAAGCGTTAACATCGTCGCTGCTCGCGATTTCATGACGCAGCTACTCCTGTTGTATCTCAAAGCTGCGGGTAGAGAATGTTTAGAGCTTAAAGTTTTCACTGCGGAGAGTAAGTAAGTAAGTAAGTAAAAAACTCTTTATTGTACAAAATAAAATGCAAAGGATACAGACAGGTTTAGAGAGTGCACCAACGTTGAATATTCTGTCAAAGTGTTTGTCTTCCGTCTCTGACTTGAGAGCTCAAGACACTCTAATAACATTGGTTATTTGAATTTAATCAATCACAATCGGTTTTACTGCTCTATTTTATGGCTACTTTCTGATGTATCAATAGGCCATAAAATAGTTATCGGGTATTCATAAAAAATATATGGATACATTGCAATCAGACGACAAGAGAACATTTATGAACAACTTTAAACCCTCTACATTTTGGCTACACGTTTAAATATCAAGAACAAGTTATACAAATACATGTATGCTGTATAATTAAAAACTAAGGCCCAGAAACTTCATCAATCTTACAGATCGCGTCAAAAATGATAAGATGTTAGTTTCTGTTTGTCAATTGGTTTTGTTATTTCAATTCAGTTGCGTTTTCTTATACATACCACGTTTTATGTCATGTCCCACGGGAACGGAATATAAAGTAGGTATCTTAGAAGCTACATTGCTACCAATTTTCAGCTAAATTGGTTCAGCCATTCTCGAGGTATAAATGGTGTAATTAATAAGACTTTATTTTATACATGTAGATTTATTATTAGGTATGCTAAACGAAGAGTACCTCGAGCGAGAATAATTCTTGTCTTACAGTAAGTAGGACATAGAAAAATGCATTAAACATGTTGCATTAAGGTACAAAAACTTTTCCCTATCATACAATTATATTTATGATACTAGTGTGTTTAGTGGGTGTTCGACGCGACGGCGCCGCGCCCGTACGGGCCCGGAGCCGCGCGGCCAGCGCGCCGAACCAAATGTAATTTGCTCTCGCAGGCCGCGCGCCGCCGACGACCCGACTTATTCAATTAATTTGGCTAAAAGATACTCAACAGTCTTCGTCATGTTATCAGCCCGGAGTTCGGGAAAGGGCAGATATCATATCGCATAACATGAGGCAAGTTTACGAGCGGTGGGAGGGGGAACTACTGCGCAGGGAGGGCGTAATGAAGGAAGTTGCGGCCGACTCGTCCTCCTCCGACTTCGGATTACTTTCCGTATAATCGAGGGAAACCTTAAAAATGATATCAAAATAAACCTTTCGAACTGTTCCCGTCCGCCGGCTGCTGCCGCTCGCCGTATTTGCTTACATTGTTTAAGCGAGCTCGGCACATTCGGCTGTTATTGGGGGATATAAATATTTGCTTTTATGTTTGGTCCGCGAGACGCATAAAGCGGGCGCGGCTGCGGCGGCCGCTCGCGCCGAAGACGCGCGTAAACAGGCTTTATGCCGCGCCGCGCCGCGCCCCCGCCGCCGCTAACTGCTCCATAATTACCACGGACTTTCCACAACATTAAACAGAGCGAGGCCGATTTTGTGCGCTACATTCCGATTGCCTTCTTCCTTCTTCCGGTATGACTTGTCTTTTATTGTCCTATGCGCGTAGGTAAATAGGTATGTAGATGCGTAAGTAAACAATCATTTTCTTTCATTCTTCGTAACACAGTTTAATTAAGCAGGATATGCGATAGAACGATTTTTATGGAACGTCTCCTCATTTGTGCGAGGGAGGGTTGCGTGACGCGCGGTGCGGAAATTATATAATTAAGCCGGAGACAGCGCGGGCGGGCGGCGCCGCGCCGCGCGGGGCTCCTGTGCCGCGCTCGCAGCCCGGGCCGCGTTTGCGACCGCGAAGACGCTCTCACAGCGCGTTGCATCTTGCACGAGGCCGGCGCCGCGCGCGCGGTTCGCATTCAAAAAATGATCACGATGATCGTTGCGAGCCGCGGCGCCGCCCGCGAGCGCGCCAAACGCGATCCCTAATTGTCCATAACCTCGTATTTGCGCAGGGCTCCCTAAAAGGTTTCATTTATTTAGGACGAGCCGGCCGTTCCGCGAAACTTTCGGTCGCTCGCAAACTTTTTGTCCTCTAAATTAACGTATCCAGGTGTAAAGACGAAAGTTGGGTAAGTTTTTTCGGGATTCCCGGTGATCCGGCAAAAAATGCATTAGCGAGGGTAAAGTTTGTAGCGGCGCGGCTTCGGCGCGGCTTCGGTGCGGCCTCGGCGCGGCCTCGGCGCGGCGCGCCCGCGGTGGCCCGGCGGCTGCGACTCACAGCGGACCTAATAAACCCATACAAGACTTTTCAATTTGTTCAACGATGATTTTTCGTATTTCCTAGTTGAATTTTGCTGAAAAAAAAAGAAAACTTGACTAGCAAATATACTTCGACGTATAGTTACGGTAAAAAAGATTCTTAATATTTTTCCGCCGGCTGTGACGCGTTACACGCGGAGTGGTCCCCGCGGCCGGCGCTCCCTTTCCCTTTTCCATCTCGTTTATTGCCTGCTTCTGTTTTCTCACATAATAATAAACAACAGCCAAGACAACAGACTGCGAAGGCTCTACACAATAGCGGGGGATTTCTTCCACCGAGCGATGAACAGGAACATTATCGTAGCGATGCGCCGTCCGCCGCGCGGGCCGCGTAACCGCGTTAGTGTCGCCGCGGCTCATTTCCGCGCTGCAATATTGATACGGCGCGGAGGGCGCGGGCTTCCGCGGCGGTAATGGAGGCGCCGCGCTATCGCGGCCCGCGCCTCCGCCCTTAACTGATCAATTTGTGAAGTTACTACGGACGCGGTCACATCCACCCGACTCGAAGCATCGTAAAATAGTAATGGCAAATTAACAGCTCTCACAAAGCGTATTTCGTCGGGGGCCACTTAAACGCGCCGCCACGCAATCTGTCACGTAATGTGAGCGGCGACGGGTCGCGCGCTATCTGACCCGAATACCATAAAGCGGCCGCCGCAATAACCGCGTCCTCGCATCGATCCCGCCACCTTCGCGATATCTTTAGCGCCGCAGGAAATTGCGGTCAAGTGCGGGCCGCAGCGGGCCGCAGCCCAGCGGGCCACGCGGCAGGTCCACGCAGATTGTGACAAATAAATCACATCTTTGTTTACCATCTTGATAGTTATCTCGACTATTCTGAGGACGAGTTAGTTTCGTCTGCGTGCTAATGCTAGGTTTACACGCGTGCCACGCAGCCCGGAAAGCAGCACGGCGAGCAGCACGGCGAGCAGCCCTGCGGTCCGGGCTCGCCAAACAAGTGCACATTCAAACAGTCGAACAGCCCGTTTACATGCTTGTGCTTGTGTTTGTGCCCGTTGAATGTCGTATTGAACGCGAGCGTGTAAACCCGACATAAGGCGTAGTGGAATTGTCGGCGCGTTTGTACAACATGCAGCGGCTCCCGTCTATACTATCCATCTTCGTGTCGTGGCATGTTTTTGTTCTGATCAGCACTTTTTTCAATTTTTCCGTAGAGTTACAAGACGAAGTAAACGTGCGAAATCAGCCATAAAGACAGAGTTCGTTGTAAAGTTTTGCACACCGCTCTGTTCGTCAAATCGTCTCGCATAATTTTAAAGGTCACACTCCGAGGAAGATAAATAACTTCGCTCGGAGTTGAGCAATCCCAAGCGCGGGTATTCGGCGGCTCGCGGCTGGTAGCGGCGCGAGTGCGAGCGGTGTGTGTAGCGGTGTGAGTGTTAGCGGCGCGAGTGCGAGCGGTGCGAGTGCCAGCGGCGCGAGTGCCAGCGGCGCGTCCGCTAGCAGCGCGGCGCGACCCGGCCGCGCTCACTTGTTTCACTTTAACTATTCGGGGTTGACGGGGATGCGGACAGCGACACGGGCCGCCGGCCGCGCCCCATTTATAATTCATCTCGTAATTGCAAAAAACTGTCCGTGCGAGCCGGGAGCGAATCAAAATTAGGTTTTGTTTGTAGTTTATTGTTGTTTATTGCGAGAAGCGTGAGAGCACTAGTCCAGGCGGCGGGGCCGACCGGCCCGGCCCGAACCTCCAGCGATTATAAGTTAAAACATTCATTGCTATTCAGAACGGATGAATAATTTTGTTTATAAATGAATAATTTAGCGACCTTTTCCCAATCACGCCACGAGGGCGGGCCAAGTTAAATATTAGTGGAGCGTTTAGAGGCGGCGGCCGGGCCTAACACGGCGATCGCAATAATAACTACGGCGAGATTAAAGAGGACTTTAAA
The DNA here is from genome assembly GCA_005406045.1 of Adoxophyes honmai. NCBI lineage: Eukaryota > Metazoa > Arthropoda > Insecta > Lepidoptera > Tortricidae > Adoxophyes > Adoxophyes honmai. The sequence goes on from BHDV01066806.1 coordinate 39,788, forward strand.
TTTCAGAGCTTGATTATTTATGTGAAGTCTTAAATAATATTTGAAGACGTGCATCTCGGGAGCGCCGCGCGGCCATCCATTATTAACGAGCGAAGTTCGCGCGCCGCGGGAATACTCGCGGCCCGCAACAGTATGCTAATATTAAACCTCTACGTGCGTAAGCTTCCTGCGCCCGTGTTTATGCAGTAAATAAAGCAAGCGGCCGCCGAGGCTCGGGCTGTCTGCTGACGCGTGGAAACACTCGCTCGAGCCTCGCGAGGGAGCATTCCCTTACTACCCGGGGTGACTTGACTGTAAGAATTAATGTACAAAGCGATGATCCATCTCCGTCCTAATAGCGCGATCCTTGGAGACGGCGCGCGGGCAATCAGCGCCGCCTGCACAAAAGACCCCCCCCCCTTATGCCGCGCCCGCGCAGCGCCGCTGGACTACAATGCGGCTCTTTTGTGATGGGCCACTTACAGATGAATTAGGATTTTGTTTAATACAGTATGTATCAGAACGAAAGGCCAAGCTGAAGCTTGGTTGATGGTTAAGTGGAGTATGTTCAAACAGAATACTTACTAA
>BHDV01066806.1:54347-68036 GCA_005406045.1 Adoxophyes honmai
GGGTGATGAATGGCGCCCGAATTTATTGTTACAATGTAGCTGCGCTTTGACTCGAGTGTTCGCCGACACGGGCGCCGGGCGACGCCTGCACGAGTAGGGTTATGAATTCGAAAGTACCCCGAGGCACCCGACGCAGCACTTTGGTGTTTAGCACAAAATAAGCGCTTGGGAAATCCACACACGGTAATATTCAGTTTACATTAGAGCTATGTGGTCACGGGAAATGTATTGTGTCACATTGACACAATATTCGCGACTCGACAAATTTCGTGGCACACGCCGCGACGCCAGCTGGCCTCGCTGGCAGATATCTCGCCCTTCTGTCTCACTTCTCTCACAACTCGCGGGAAATAAATACGTCTAGTATGTACTACTCCGTCGATGTACTCACTCATCACTCTAGATTTTTGTTAACGCTATATTCAAGTACCAGTAGGCTTAGCACGGAAACACGCTTTAGTCGCGTCGCGCGCTGGATAGTCTACCTGTCACTTTCTGGCGTCTCTAGTTAGACAGTGACAAGTATAGTCTATGTCGCGCTTATCTCTACTCGCGCCTTGTCGTGCTAAGGGGACTGGTAGTCAAACGTTGTAAAAAAGGTAATGAGAATGAGCTGAAGAGAATTCAGCTGTAAGTTTGCACGCGGCAGCGCCGTGTTGATCGAGGCGGGCTGTTTCAGGCTTTACTGATTCACTTAATTTAAACTTTTGTAATTTATTGGACTTTTATTATTATCTGTGATTTATTGCTTTTTCGATGCGTCCGCAAACAGAGGCTGCCTTAATGTTCCCGTGTTTATTTGGTCGTAAACGCGCGGGCAGCGCTCGCCGCGCAGCGACACTCGGGATTACTTCATCAATTTTATGGCTACAACGCCGAAGAAGTGCTGAGTAGGTACATAGAACAAAGGCTCGGAACTTGTTTTTGTACTCGCAATGCTGCGAGATTAGATACATCTCAAATAGATACTATGTCTTTAGATAAATTGATATTCGGTGCACAGGAGGGCAGCCCATACAAAACGTCATTATTTGAAACCAAACGTGCCCAAGGTTGGCCTCCCGTGCGAGCCAACACACATGTAAGTAAAGGTATGTATGCTCTGAGGAACGTCTCGCTTTATCTTGCTGAATTTTCACATTTTTGAATTTAAGCTCGGAGCTCTTGCATTCGCAAATGCAATGAGCTTAGATCATGCAACGCTACTACGAGGCGCTACAAAGTGCTACGGCGTAGCGGCCGCTACGCGCGCCACCGTGGCAAGCGAGCAAACGAGCCCCGAGCGCACAAAGAGCGCGATAAGGCGCAGCGCCGGCGACGTTAATATGTTAATATCTGGCTAATGACGCCGCGCCTTTACTGCCGCCGATTCTATTTTATGGACTAAGAAGTTCCCGTAAAAGGCTCGCGCGATAAAACGCCCGGCGCTTCCTCCAGATTAGGCGACCGAGCGCCACACACACAAACCCGCAGACCACACATACACACACGCGGCCGTGTGGTGCGCCCTGCTCGCTTACGAATGCTGCACGCGAAACACGCGATTCAACTGTGACCTCGAGAGTTCACAGGACAACGAACAGTTACGTTTCTCATTAAAAAAAAGCTGAAGTATCAAGTGTTAATAATACTTAATCATTTATGAGGTACTTGTGTGTATACAGCATAGTAGTGCCGCGGGCGCCGCGGGGGGACACGACTATCGCATTAGCGCGGCTGTTGACGCTCCCCTTCAGCGCCGCCGCTTCATAAATCACATATTCTGCCGAATAACTCTTTCTGCTGACGTATTAAGACACACCGCGGGCGCGGCGCAGCTGGCTCGGCGCAATCACAACTTTTTACAGCCGCTAATTTGTGAATCAATAGAAACAGCTGACAGACGGTTCGCAGAATTAACCCTTTGTTTGATATGAATAAGCGGCCGCCATTGTAGGCAGCGCGAGCGACATGGCTGGCAAATTGTTTAATAGTTATTGGCGCGGGCTCTTATCGGTATCGGATCGCCGGCACCTGCTCCGCAGCCCGCCGCCCGCGGCACGCAATAGTATTGTATTGTATTGTATGACTCTTTATTGTACACAAAAACACTTACAAAAAAAAACAATTTGAACGATAACAGTCAATAGTCAATAGTCATGGGCGTCGCACGATTACTGTTTACATTTCTCACAATAAACTCCATGGTCGATAGAAACACCGCAACCAAACCCGCCCTGGAAATGACAAAGAATGCGATATGTATTGTACTACATGGTGTATTGGTATGATTTGTCAAATGAATGCTGTGTTAATTGCGGCGAGGTAGACAATAGCCCTGATGGCTGGTTACGTGTTCAGGAGCGGCAGCGAGGGTTGCCACTCGCTAGCGCCGCCGCTCCGCCGAGCGTAATGGCATTTCATTTCCTCGACTGACGCGATACGGCTCGGTTTCATATCTCATTCCTGGGCTATACAATTTGTATATAATCTTGGACAATTTGTTTTAGGCCCGCGAACTGAGACGCGGAAACAGAGGGATGGATGATGACGGCGAACAATTCAATTATTCAGCAAAATATAATAAGTCGGCGCTCGCTCGCGGCCGCGAAGCGTCTTTGGAAATTAGCGCAGCGCGAGACGAGAATTCTTTATTTAATTTACCGCTTATTCATAGGCTATTTCATGCATATTCAAGCACCATCGCAGCGAGCTGGAATTGAGAAACCTTCAAATATACATCTTGATGTAAATCTCGATCGTGACGCGGCGAGCGAATAACCAAGTGCCGGGCAACATATGCCGACCGATGCAGCCCCACCTGACTCACTGCAACTGCCGAGACTCAAACCTGGAGCCTCGAGCTTCAATATCCATGGTTGGGAAAAATAAGGGCAAATTTGGATAGTTCCTTCTTGAAGTCACTCTATTCAATTCAAACCTCTATCCCCATACTTTTTTATGTATATTATTGCTAAATTAATTTACGAGTGACATCAGTATGCATTACCTGGGAGCCCTGCGATCGCCGCCACGGTAGCCGTCGATGACAACATCAACTCACGACTCACGCATTAATTAGACACCTGTATCCACACAATGCCACCACTCAGCTATTAGGCTATTACGATTTCAGGAGAACCCCAACAAGCTCTAAAACTACCATGGGACGTTAAAAAACAAAACTACTAATTAACTGGCACCCGCTACGGCACGGGCGGCTCCAGGAAAACCACGAATTAGTCCGGACACAAGTGCAAGAAGTAATGAGTTTTGAATGTGAAATAATAATGTAATGTGAAATGTAGTTTAATGGTCAATCTGATTCTGTATCGAGCGTTAGCAAACAGCAGCATACAGTTGGGCTGGACGGGGTTGCGACTGCGGACGTAGTTCCCGCCGCGCCGCTCGCAGGCTTTAGGTAACGATTTTAGCAGTAGCCCTGCACGCGACCACAGCACGCTGTACGGGGTGCTAGCAAGGTTAAAAGTGTTTCGCGGCTTACGTTATATCCGTGCTGGTGGAAAATACATTTCCCGAATCTACCCAGGTATGCAAAAGGCCCGCGGCGAACTTCAAATACATTATTTATGTAGTTTAAAGACTGCGGTTATGCTAACGATGGAATTAATTCAAAATACGTCGTTTGGGCGTGCTGCGAAGAGCCGCATACAATATTCACGGCCAGGGCACCGCTGGTAATCGAGCCGCCGGGGCTGGCGCGGCGCGGCGTCGCGCGGCATCGCGCCCGGGGCGAGCTCGCGCGTCACGGCGACGGAATTTATTCTTCAAACTTTTAATTGGTCGATTTTGGCAACACCGCGGGGTTAACTTCGAGTACCTGGTGAACTCATAATGGGTCGCAGCGCACCAGTCGTGTGTTATTCAAGCTTGGTGCGCTGCTGAGATAGCCAGCATAGCTAATGACATGCAAGTGTTTGCTGAGCGTTAGTATTCAGCGCTGAGCTTTAGTTACCGTCGGCATGCACGTGCGTAATAGTAGTATGCCCACGCGTACCCGGGTGACAGACCCGGCGTGAGGAATTGCCGCTCTCGCTTATTGTGCGCCGCTGAAGTTGGAACAGCTTGCGATTTAAGTCGATTAAAGTAATAAAGGGGCGCCGTGAGTGATGCGCGACGTTCGGCGAATTAGTTGCTCGCGTGTGTAATTGAACAATTAAAGCGCTACTCCTCGGTCGCACCCGAAACCGTTTAACACAGTAATCTGCTCGAATAACAGCCATTAGCGAGTGCGTCCAAATCGCATTCCCGGAGTCTATTGGCTGAGAGCAGGGAATTTAGATTGGATCGAATATCGCGTTCACACAACGGCCGCCGAGTGCAGGAGAAATTAAATTATTACTCCTTTTAAAATAAATGGAAAAACGACAAAACGACGCGCGGCCGCGGTGGCGGCTCACCGCATTCGGAATTGCGACGCGGCCGCTCAGAGAACGCTTTTGGAAACATTTTGTTGCTACGAGTAGTTTATCTATTTACTTAATTAGCAACAACACAACTGTACCTACAACTTTACAACTCGTAAAACTTAAGTTGCATTAGATCTTATTCTCTAACATAACTCTGTCGACGTCGAGCTGTCGAATTTTCCATACAATATGATAGCCGATTTTGATACTTCCACGTCGAGTTCGTTGAGTAATTTAGTTTTACGTTTGAGAGTATTATTATCTGGAAGTAGTGATCTACGCAATTAAGTTCTGATCTAATTAAAATAAATATGACTCGATCGCTGCATAAACTGTTTCTTACTGCTAACTCTTGAGGCTATTTTCGTAAAGGTTCGATTCTGCTTTCGCCGTAACATCGCCTAAGTTAGCTATCGGCTGAGCACTTTAACGGCTATAACTTATGCCTCTGAGATTCAATTAAACAACACAAGTCGTAACGATGCAGCGTCCTCGCGCTCTCCAAACAGTTTGCCAAAGTAATTAGTGGAGAAGAGTAATTCAAATATTGGAGCAGGCGAGTCTGGCGCGACGCGGGCGCCGCAACTTGCGCGAACTTTGACTTAACGCCCCGCACTCGAGCGCTATCTACAGGACGAGCGAAGGTCACCCCCCCCCCCAATTAACGGCTTTGATGTCGCAGCCGGCAGCTGTTCAACTTTCACTACAATCGACCCGCCGCCGACTCGTTAACCGCCAACTCTCCGACTCGAGAGTTTAACAATAATTTCCGAGCAAGTTACAGCGGCTGATAAGCATCGGCCGCGGCTTCCTGCCGCCGCCCTGCGCGGGGCGACTCGTTACCCCACGCCGCACTTGCTGTTCAACACGACAACTATTGTTTTTTACAATTCCTTACCCAACGAACCTTGACGTTACTCGAGGTTTTTACCAATTTCACTGACTGTCAGACTGCTTCCGCTATAATAACAAATACATTGAAGCAAAACTAAGTAAGTTTCTTGACCTACTAGATCGAAAAAAAAACTTTTCGTCGGTGATCAGCGATCAGGAGAAAAGGTGAGGCCCGTATTGTGGCCAATAATGGTTTAGTCGGCAATATCGTTCACGAGAGTTGAGCGGGCTGCGAAAGGGGTGAATCGGAGGGTTCTTTTTGTTTTGTGGGGATCAATCGCAGCGCGGCGCCGCGCCTGACTAATGTCGCCGTCAGCACCTTTTTAAAGGTAATTTTTAACTTTCCAACAAAATAGAGGAGCGTAAAAGTGGCGCCGTGCATCGATAATTCTCTCTTTCTTTAGCCATAACTAGGTAGTATTTAGAATTTTCACCGTTTAAGAGGGCATAAACATTTCTATGCAACTCGTCAAACGCGCGAACGTTAGGTCGCGGCAGTGTTTCGCTGCTGGAGGGCTAACACATCTTGATCATTATTATGTATTGTGTATTACATATCCCCGTAGTATACTTGAGATAAATATTTTTTTGTGTTGTTATATTTTTCTTTCTAATAAAAATACATTTCTTGCTTTATTTAGGCGATTTTTTGTGCGATCGAGTCTGCGGCGCACAAAAAGTCTTCGCGGATTGTTTGCATTGTGCACCGGACTTTTTGCGCGTCATGTTCCTGTAATTCCATAGATAGATTCTATTTTCGCAGACTAAAAAGTCCGTCACGGATAGTCTGTCGTCTGGGCAGGGCGTTAACATGTCAGTAAATTACAGCGTGATATAGAAGTTTGTAAGTTAGGATGGACAAAATTTTGGAAGATCCTAAACCTATTGAATTTGGTTTGGACTTGTTTAGATCGTTTTGAGGAGTAGGTACTTTGTAAATGGTAACCAGTAACGCTATAGCGTATTTATCTACATATTTATCTAACGCACCAAAAATCAAAATCGTGTTAAATTTGAAAGTTTCAGTGTCAGTTTGAATGTATAAATATCGAAGCGATTTTTGATTCCGACTGTCAAATAAAAAACGATTCAGATTTTTTTGCGTTAGGCAATAGTGCTGCTGGGTTTAATAATAAAGTTAAAAGATGGTCGAGACAATTCTATAATAAAAGTACAGTCAGTAAAAAAAAATACACAATGTTGTAAGTAATTAAGAAACAATCAAAAATTATCCATAATGAGCGTACGTATGTCTCTAATTGGCATCGTTCTACTTTTTCTATCATCAACAAGTTCCGGCAACAGGTTGTTTTGATTAAATCTAAGTAATTTTGGCTCCATTTTCTCCTTGCAGAACCCGTCATCTTTGGAGATTTTTACAGTTTTTAGTCTGAATTCAGCACGTGTCCATACCGGAAATAAATATAAGAAATTGCTCGATTTACTTGTGAAGTAATGAGGGTAAACGGATCTAAGACGCGGGGGTGTATGTGTGTGTGTAACATTTATATATACATATACACGCAAACTCTTTTACTATAGCCCTTTTGGTGCTATTTGGCACGGACTTGTGCACTTTTTTATTTTTTATTGCATGCACTAGCTTTTCGCCCGCGGCTTCGCCCGCGTGGAATTCGGTTATATTACGGTATAAATAAAGTGAACATTCTTTGGGAACATGCAGTTTTTCCGGGATAAAAAGTATTCTATTATTTAATCCGGACTATCTATCTTTACGTCTGCAAAATTTCAAAGCAATCGGTTTAGTAGTTACAGCGTGAAAGCGGAACAAACAAACTCACTTTTCGATTATAATATTAGTAAGGATACTCATTTAGTTGTTATTTATTTATTTACTTAGGTTTAAATGCTTTATTTGTGTCAAAATTCTGCCAATAAATGTCTTTTTTTTTAAACACACTACATACATATGTACTACATACATAGACATTAGACACATACCTACCCTTCATAGAGTCACACACACATCTACCCACAAATACACGCATACAGAGAGGGAGAGAGAGAGAGAGAGAGAGAGAGAGAGAGGGAGACAGGGAAAGAGAAATACATTATATACATACAAACATACTAAAATACTAAAAATACACAGAAATTCACACTCAAGAGAGAGCGACAGAAAGAGAAATAGAAAGAGAGAAAATAGACACACACAAACACACACACTAAGAGAGAGTGAGAGCTAGAGATACGTTGAGAGAGATCGGGAAAGAAGAAATATAATACACTAGCTTTTGCCCGCGGCTTCGCTCGCATTAAGTTCGGAATGACACAGAAGAGATCTCGGATTTTTATAATCCATCACTTCTCTAAAATGAGGAGGGGTGTAAGTTTGTCAGACAACGGGATTTTCCTGCTAATTCCCGTTCCCGTGGGAATTTCGCAATATCATGTTGCAACTAAGCTTGAAGTTTACTAAGGTACCTGCACGCCAAATTTCAGATTTTTCATACAACGGGATTTTCCCATTAATTCCCGTTCCCGTGGGAATTTCGGGAATTCCCTTCTTATTGCACCTCTACGGTACCCAAGCTACGTCCTTTCCAAATTTCAAGTGCCTACGTTTAGCCGTTTAGGCTGTGCGTTGATATCTAAGTCAGTCAATCAGTTTCTCCTTTTATATATAATACATACATAAAAACACACTCACATACAAGAATGAAAATCGGTTTACAATATGGAGTAGCATACGTACAAATAACTATTTTTCTACCATTTATGTTCCGCAACATTGGATTTAGAATAACGTCACATTATTTTTTGACATGCTCTCAACAAGCCCTTTCATTTCATATCCATACTGTAGAAATGCAATAAAAATATGTATTCCGCCGTCTTGGATGGTCCGCCATATTGGATTTAGAATGACAAAACCGTGACTATTTCACGTTTCGATCGTGGCCACTTCTTTTTTTTTGAGTTGGCAGGTATAAAAGTGATAGGTTGCTAGCCTGTCGCCTAAAATATACCTTAACCTGTGTCCTTAGTAACTTCTTACGACATCCACGGAAGAAATGGAGAGCTGTTAGTTTATCCCTACACCACACAGGATTTAGAATTACATCACATTATTTTTCGAGTTGTTCTCAACAAGCTCTTTCATTTGATATCCGTATTGTAGAAATGTACTATTAATCTCTGCTGCCATCTAGGCTAAAATTTGCACATCATATCACGCAATTCATACAAAAATCATCAAAAATTGCAAAAAAATATACATTGCAAGTTAAATAAAATCTTTTAAGAAGCTTACCGACGAAAATTAATTTTTGATACAAGCTTTTTTTGCCGACTGTATTTTTGCCAACTGTACTTCATTGTCATCCACCCTAGATTATGTGTACCAGATTTCAAGTCGATCAGACTAACCGTTGAAGAGTTCCCTCCATCGGAGACAGGCTCGCCTGGGCCACCAGACGTCCATTACCGGAATATTGTATTGTCATCCAAGTTACATTGGTATACCATGTTTCAGCTGAATCGGTCTTTTGGGAATGGTTCAAATCTTCCTTTCAAGATTTGTAAACAAAGAAACATACATACGAAAGTGAAATTTAATAAAAGCTTATAATAAAAAATACTCTCCAATTCAAAACCTCTTTTTTTTAGTCGGTTAAAAATGCAAACTACGTCATCTCGTTTTCGTTAAAGTGAAAATATTAAAATAATCATGCCAAGTATCAATATATGTCGAACGTGCTATACGATACACGGCGGCCTTGCTTTGCGCATGCGCGGTGCATCGTGCAGAGCGTCGGGGTGTTGCCTCCACGACCGTCCGAGACGGAATGAATCAAAAATTATTTACGCGCAATGTTATATAGTGGTTTGGACCAATGTTTAAAAAATTGTGAAAATTAAATTAACTCTTTTTAAGCCATGAAAAAAATATGGTTAGACTAAACATATTCTGTAGATTTACAATAAAATTGTTTTATATGTAATTACATTAAAATCAATGAGAAAAAAAATAAAGTAATGGTTCTATTTTGAAATTATGTAAAATGATATTTGAATAATAAAAACCAATAATTTGATTCATGTTTCTCCGTTAATCCTCAGTAGACTATATTGTCTATCAGATAATAACAAGTTTATATCGTTTGTGGTAAATTTTAATGGAAAATTTTCAAGTGAAAGACAGCTCTGACGCGTATTTTTGTGAAAACCCTTCAACAAATTGGCTAAGTAAAAGAAATCTGTGTTGCTAATAAAATATTTCTTTCCGTTAATCCCTAGAAAAAGAGTTTATTTATACGTTACAGTAGTTTTTCTTTAAAAACTTAAGGATTACAGCTTTCTAAAGCATTTGAAAAACATCAAAATCACCGAATTTTGTGTGCACGCTCTTAATTTATTTTATTGAAGATGGCAAACACTAAAAAAAAACTTAAAAAAACAGAAGTGGGTCGACACACCAACAGTGTTTTTTGTACCGAAACCTCTACAATGTATGGATACTTCAAATTTATTATGACTGACTAAAACAAACGAGTTTGTGCATTCTATTGTCCAGTATTAGCTGAGTAAGAAATACTTATTTTGTTTCATCAATCTGAAGTCACCCTGTATAATAAGGCTGGCTCAACCAGACCAGTCTTTTTTGCTAGTCTTGTGCGGACAGCCGGGAATCCCTAGGTCACTTTTATAAATCCTTTCACAAGAAATATTGCTATGACGTGCCACTATCTGCTAATCAAGGCATTATAAAACTTACTATGAAAAACATCAAAGCAGCCTAACTCTTCGACTACTTACCCTTAATGGCTGCTAATAGAATAATCCCTAATAGATAGTTACAATTGACTTGAGAAAGCTTAAAACTCGGTGACTATTTGTACCTGTTTTATTTGACTTTACATAAATGTAAAGTTGCGCTGAAAGTGAACAGACTTGATTTATTTATACACTAGCTTTCCGCCCGCGACTTCGTTCGCGTAAATTTCGGATTTTGGGGTCGTAGGTTTCTGAGCCTATTCATTACAAACAAACAAAGTTTTCCTCTTCATAATATTAGTGTAGATGTAGATATCTAAACCCAAATATTTAACAGAATCCTTTTTTTTTTCAAAATAAAATTTAGCCTATATTACTCGTGGATAATGTGGCTTTCGAATGGTGCAAGAATTTTTAAAAACGGTCCAGTAGTTACTGAGCCTATTCATTACAACCAAACAAACAAAGTTTTCCTCTGTGAGATCCCGAGTTAGATTCTGGTCAACTTATTTTGCTTGAATTGTCTTTTGAACATTTTAACTTGAACATATTAAACAATGAATCAAGGTGTTTGCTTATACCGTCGCCCACAGCGCAACGTCGACGGCGCGGGGCGGAGAGCTCTCGCCGGCTTATCTGAATAACGTTTTGCAAGAAAACAACTTTTTTGTTGTCTTAATAATAACTCAGAGTGGATTTTAATTTGATCCCTGCGGAGACGGGAGGCCCCGCCGCGGGGGCTGGGGATGTTATCACATTACGGGCCAGATGAACCGACGGCAATGGAATCAGCTCGCTCCGGCGGCCGCTGCGGCGGACGATTCGCTAAACTGTTTACGTCTAAGGAAGTGTAAATAACTTTCCTTAATTGGGTATTGCTGTCGTCGCGCAAATCATAAGATAAATTGTTATACTGCATACTGCATCCTCATCCAGCGCAAGAAGTAGTTTACGGAGTCGGGAAAGTTTGTGGCAGATAACTGCACCGGCAGCGCGCGGCGCGACGGCGGCTGCAGGCGCTGAAACGTCATTTATAATTCACGGACGCTGAGAGGCGAGTCCGCCGGGCCCGCCGGGGGCGCCGATACTTGGACGGGCTCGCCAATCCTAACTAAATTATAAATTAACTCGGATGATCGCTTCAGATCGAACTCGGCCGGGTATTGTTGCGGTCCCGTCACGTAGCTCGTTGTGCGGCGAGCCGCAACCGATACGCTGCATCAGTCATTCCGGGGACACGCGGCGCCCGCGGCGAGTCGGCCCCAAGCGCTCGCGGTGTTTCTGCGTATGTCAATAGAAACCATTTTTTTCTGAAATTTTTGAGGACTAAGTTAGTATCACAATTCAAGCAGCATTTGTCTACAGTTGACCTAGTTGTGAAACGCTACTTGTATCAGATCCGTGCTACCCAAAAAAATAAGGTAGGCCATTTATCAGGCGACTATCCGGAGCAAATTTACGTAATGCGGGCGATTACGCAGCGAGCACGCCGGCAGGTGAGCGGCGAAGAAGTGCTCTTTAAATAAGCATGAAGCAAAGTGCTCCCCCCCCCGCGGGACAATGCGGCGCTAATTGATAGCCAAAGCCGCCGCTCGCGCCGAGGACCCTCACTGCTTGCCGAGCGGCCCTCTAAGCGCGCCGAGCCCCGGCAGGCTCGAGCCGAGCCGGAGGTTTCAGCGCGGAGAGCGCTCCGTCCGGCGCGGCGCCGCGTCCGGCGATTACGGCCCCCTTCCGGCGTAATGAGCGCTTCTCTGCTCTATCTGTCCGTCTTCAAAGTTTCCGGCTTGACATGCATGCCGGCGGCTAAACAGGGTCTGTACGTTTTTAAACATATGCCATACATTATGATACGCATAAATATCACGTCTGTGCTCTGCAGAGCACTCGAAATGTGACATAGTCAAAACCAAGACTTTTAGTCGTTTTGTGTATTTCTATTTTGAGCATAATTTTAATTAATTTTGCGTTATACTTAAAACGTAGCTTTTCCTACTTTTTTAACGAACACGAAATAGCTGTTTATGTGTCATAGTAAAAGTATCGAAAAACGAGTGTGGTTTACAAAAACTAGCCGACCTGGGTGAGCTTTGTTCGATATAAAGAAACACGTTTCCGACACAAACAAATCTGTGCGGATCGGTACCGACCGGTGCAGGTATACTATTTATATGTTTACTTATGCGCTCTCTTATAAAGAAACAGGCGTCAGATCTACGTGTTTCTTTATGCAAGTCGACCCTGCACCGGTGCAGTGCCGAAGCGGCGCGATTGTCGTACGGCGCAGGGACGGTCGTTTGTTTTATTACAAAGAGCACGACTGTGTGTACGCCGTTTGTCTTAAGGCTTCGGCACCGTTTCGGCACTGCAGTGGTCCGATACGAAATGCATAAATTGAAAGCGCCCTTAGAATATTGGCACTGGCCTTTAGTGCCTACACCTATGACTTATTGTTATGATTATACACACATACTCACACACACACACACACACGTATCTTCACGCCCGTATTCCCAAGAGGGGTAGGCAGAGCACATGAATTAAAAAAATTCAGTGCCACGTTTAGCAATTTCAGGATAATCAGATGGTAAAACGTGATATTATAGTGACAAGTTGCTAGCCCATCTCCTCCAGTAGACTAATCTTTTCACAGAGTCGCCTCTTACGACACCCACTGAGAGAAAGGGGGAGGTGCTATTACCCGCCACCACGCGGGTATTGTTATGATTATGATATGACCTATTATTTGCTTATAACTTTTGAACATACATACTCGTATAGTGGTGAAATTATGATATTAATTTAGAATTATTAAAACACTTGGGAGGCTAATAAAAATCTTAGGCCAAACAAATTTTGCGGCTACAGTCGACTCGACCGGCATAATTTAATTGTTTAATTTGTGCTATCAAACGTCGCCTGTTAACCGGAGTGACCCGCCACACACACACACACATATAAAGCTTCCCTCTTCTTTGTCATTCCTCGGGATCGCCTGTAATGTAATACATGTGCGGCCGCGCGCCCGTGCCGCCGCGCCGCGCGATTCTACGCCGTACGCCGTTCGCATAAGACCACAGCGCCCGCAGCCTCCGTCTGGTCCTATCTCGGCCGCCGTTCTCTACTCTACGTGGCGTAGCACGTGCGTAGCACCTGCGTAGCTGTGCTACGGCCGTGAGCGCGCGGCGTAGCGACGTGGAATGATTCCAACAATGGCGTAATGGCCTTGTTTATCAAGCGATTGCAACTTTTAAGTGGATATAATTTATCAAAGACTTTTATAAGAAAGTAACTTCTGCTTGCAAGGGTTTGATTATTATACTTTGCCCGGTCGCATGATGCAATAACATTTTATTTACCTGCGATTGATATTGCAATTTCCTAGTTAAGTGGGTGGGTTTCATGAAAAAATGACGAGAATCAGAAAGTAGCTAAGGCACATGACGAAGTGAATACCTCAAACAAGTTTTTAATCATATTGACATACTCCAGCCACTTAGCAGTTCGCAGGCCAAACTGTTTCACTATCTCTACACTACGCAACGATAGAAATCACGCAAACTCGATCCCGTCCCAAAGAAATGGAAATCGTTCCGCGTCCTTCAGCAGAGCTGCGTCGGCGTGCGAGTGCAGCGAGTGCGTGCGGGGGGGG
>BHDV01066806.1:70535-84052 GCA_005406045.1 Adoxophyes honmai
TTGTTTTGGCACATAAAACATTTGGGGAAATCTGTTTGGGTAATGAAATTTGACGAAAATCTTTTTGGTAAAACGATAGGATCCCGTTCTATGTACTATACTCGAAAATTTGTTTTTTTTTTGTCTGTAATTATGTAAGTGTTTGGTATACGAAGTTGTCGTGTTTTATAACGTTATGTATAACGAGATGACGAGTAATAGCAACTAGTATGGGAGCACCGTTCACTATTAATATACCCATAACATACGTATCTATCTAAACAATATATTTAAAATCACTTAGAATCCTTTCAACCGAACGAGAATAAAGTTTATTCTTGGAACAATTATCACAATTCCACTTACCTAAATGGGTTCAAAAATCGTAGGCCGTGACTCTCATTGTAATAGGTTATATTGATTCTTTTAAATAAATAAATAAATATCTTTTACCTTATGACATGTCATGCCATAAAGAACTCAAAAATAATACCTTTAACAATACTTTTATAACCTTTTTAAAACATTATATTTAATAAACTGAAAAAGTAACTCTGTGTCAGATAAAGATTGGTCAGAACGGACGGAGAGAATAGAGAAACTTAATTCCCACGGCAAAGTTGAGCAGCTGCGGACAAAGTCGCGGGAAACAGCCGCAAGCGCGCACTCCGCTCGCTCCAGCGCGGCTGCGAGAAACACTTTAAATGTACTTAATTATAATATTTAAACAATTAATACCTCTATACTGAAGGCTCTTCACCCCAGCTTCATGTTTAGCAGTGAAAAAATTATAAAATATTTCCGTATTTAGCTTTATAATTACGTTTTGACGACACTAGTTGATAGTGGCATCGTATAAAATTGATAGTTATGTCGCACACTGAGCGTGCATCGCGTGCAGTAGCAGCCGCGCGTGGCGTGGCCACTTCTCGGTTCACGTTAAACGAGTTCCGCGTGCGGCTCCGGCGCGGCGCGGCGCGGCGCGGGGCGGGCTGCGCGGCCGCGGCAGTCCACGGCGCGCCCTCGCCCGCAGCGCCCGCCCGCCGCGCCGCTCGAGCCGCCCCGAGCCGACACCATGAACTGAACCCCGGGGTTGCAGGCCAACCCGGTGCCGTCCTGCGCTAGTGCGACGTCCGCCGACACCGTTCCCTCGCATGTTACGGCCAACCCGGACAACGAAACGACGAATTGCCGCCGGTTTTCACTCGAAGTAACCCGGAGACCACTCCCGTGGAGCTGCTGCAGCGAGGCCTGGCCCCGCGTGAGTCTCGCCGAGTCCCTCGCGCCCGCCGACCCGATTCGCGAAGGCAGCGGTTTTTTGCGTCAGCTTACGTGTGCCAAATCAAACATACGGAAGTAACATCGCCCGCGTCGAGTGGCGGCGACCCCAGGCAGGAGTTTGCTTTCAGTTTAAAGGTTTTCCCAAAACAGGCGCGACCCCACGACAGCCCCGCCCGCTGCCGCCTGCTAGAGGCGCCTGCTGGCGCTGTGCATCCTCTTTTGATTGCTAAATATCTTCATAATATCGTATTTCCATGCGTCCTATCAAAACGCATTCTCTTTTTAACATTAACACACGATCAACAATAACTCATGGCTATTTAAAGACAGTGTTAACATTATTTTTATTTACGATTGAATCGTGAGAAGACGGTAACCAAAATTTCGGTTTTAGCATTCCTTGTTTTGGACGCCAGTGGCCAGACCATACTTACCTAATATCCATAAGGTACACTGGTTTTTCTATTCGCTTATTTGGTAACAAATGTGTAATTGCAATAGCGTGGCAACGACCAGTTAATTAATAATTGAAGAAAAGGTGTGATGACTTACAAAATCTTTCAACGGAGTGGTGTATTTGGAACACTGCAAGGCTAGCAATCCCTCTGGCTAATACATACATGTATGGCCAATCGCGCGTCGTGTCGCGGCGCGGTGCCGCGGACGGCCACATTGATCACACATTTCATTAAAAATTGTTTAAAAGTATTCAGCCTAGATTCAATGACCCAAGAAATTTGTTGTCAACTAGGTGGAGGTGGCAGGCTCGGCGCGCCACGTGGGCTGTCGTTGCCCCTCACCCTAGGCCCTAGACGACCCTAGGAACCCTGAAGTGCTCAGACATACGCATGGCACGTACATCACACCTGCCTGCTATCCGTACTGCTTATATTGACGAGTCGTATCACATGTTATGGAGGAATGTTCAAGAACTACTTATCGTTAAATCTACAATTCTGTCAGCATAAAAACTGATTTTCGTTTCACAACATAATAATCCATTGGTCATCAATCCACATAGGTATATCACTGGCCGTTGTAACCGTGGGGAAATAGAGGTCAGAACTCGGAAGGTGCCGCGACTCGGACGAGGCTGACAACAATAACGAGCCTCGTCTTTTTATGTTTAATAAAGATATCAGCACTAATTTATCAAGAATTAGTTTAGATACGAATTGTTACCGTTTCTCCTTTTCCTCATTAGAATTGTACCTATACCCCAGCACCACTAAGATCAGCCAAGACACATTTTGTGTTAGAAATTAATCAAATTTATCTACATCAAATAACGGGGCACACGTTACCATGAGCCTCGCACATAATAATATTAATGTTCTCATCGAAGTTTGTCGAATGCATAAACGAACAACTTCCTTCGGTCCTCCGGCATAGAATCTGCCTGGAACAAGATATCTCTCTTCAAGTCTTCGCATACACCTATCTAGTTTTTAGAGTTCCGTACCCAAAGGGGAAAAACTGAACTATTAGAAAGACTTCGCTGTCCGTCTGTCCGTCTGTCACCAGGTTGTATCTCAAGAACCGTAAGAGCTAGGCGGATGAAATTTTTACAGAAGATGTATTTCTGTTGCGCTATAACAACAAATACTATAGTCAAATTAATTCTATCCTATCTAATAATTAATAATATTGTTCAAATTAATAATAACAATTAAGGCGGCTCGCATAGAAAAGACGTGAAATTCTGGTCGTTTTTAGTGGTTACCATTCTGCGAGCTGTATCTCAAGAACCGTGATGGGTGAATATCACAGCACCGTTTTTTACATGTCCGATGTGAGAATCGCAGTGTAATGTGCATATATTTTCCTCAAATTTTTATGGATCATTATTTGACTACCAAACGTATTGGCTACAAGTTAAGACTGTAGTAAAAATGACTATTTATAGGTAAAAAAAAAAAAAAAATAGACAAATTTAAGAATCAGGTGGCGTGTCCTCAACATACTTTTTATAAGCTAGCTCTCGGCATGGCTATGTTTTAACTTTATACATGAATTCCGAAATTAATTTACAATTTATATAGTCATACCCTTCTTATGTTGATAAAATTTAATCATTGTACTAATTCAAGTACATATGATAATGGATCAAAGTTTGTCCCGGCAAAACCTTAAGTTTTGGTGGCGAAATTTCAAAACTGTATAGCTCTGGTTATAAAATGTTGCGGGACTTGTCATATCGCAAATACCCTTCTTGGATCGGTCCTGCACAAGGGCTTACGGGAAGCGATGTGTTTGCGCTGGAGCATTTCCCGCTGTGACGTCCGTATCCTCCTTGGTGGCATTTTGTTCAACTAAGTTTTGGTGGCTCTAAGTTTTGGTGGTTCGAGTTAAACACTTGCAAGTTAAATTTGATCCACTTCCTGGTTTCGGATTGAGCTAAAATTTTGTATGCTTATTTACATTGCGTGACAATGCAATATTATTGTAACCTGGAGCTGATCTGATGCTGGAGGTGCAATGTGGCCATAGGAACCCTACGATGAAATAACACAACACCATAAAGTTCGGGCTCGTTTGTTTTGTCTTTTTAGTTATTTTACAAAAGTTTGATTTGAAAAAAAATGATCTTTTTCTTATATTTTCCATACAAATAGCTAAGGGTTTTAAGTTTTGGTGGCGAAATTTCAGTTTTGGTGGCGTAATTTCAGTTTTGGTGGCGCCAAATCAGTTTTGGTGGCCACCTGAAACTTTAGGTGTTAATATTTCATTAACTATTGTTCCAATCCTGGGCTAAATAAGAAAATTCGTTTAAGTGTATGTAGATATTTAGTATTATCCCTTTATTTCCGTTAAAATCAACAAAAAAAAATGTGCCACCAAAACTAAAAAAATTTTTACACGTTGATATTCACCCTGATAGCTAGGCAGTTAAAATTTCACAGATTATGACTGTGTTTGTTTTATCACCACAACAACAAGTACTAAAAACAAAGTAATAATAATTAAGGGGGCTCCCATACTGACATCACACACATTTTGTTTTTTTTTAATACGTCATAAACCCCAATTTGTCTTTCATTTACCTAGTCAATGGTATGGAACCCGTTTTTTAACTTTAGTGAACATGTTAGAACTCTCTCTACAGTAAGGAATAAATCGCAAAAAATAATTTTTATTCTAAATATTTTTACCATCATCATAATAATATTTTGCCCGTTTATTATCATCGTAATATTTGACGGGTTAGAATAGCACCTCCCCCTTTTTTCCTGTGGGTGTCGTAAGAGTCGACTCTGGGAAAGGGTTAGTGTATTGTGGGTGATGGGCTAGCAACCTGTCACTGCAATATCACATTTAACCATCTGGTTACCCTGAAATTGCTAAACGTGGCACTGGATTTTTAAATTCATGTGCTCTGCCTACCCCTCTTGGGAATACAGGCGTGAGAATATTATGTATGTATGTGTAATATTTTGAGTAAGATGAGGCATTAGTAACGCGATGGACACCACGGACCTGACGTAGCTACACCAGCTGTAGTAATAGCGCCCTTAGTTTTGTCTCCTATTTAATAAAAAAATGCCCTGCTCTATCCAGGTGAATGCGAAAAAGACAACAATCTAAAGCTAGCCAGGCCATGCCGAAATTTGCAATACCTTACCTCAGAAACAACCTCATATTCGTAGGAACTAATCAGATTGAGATGTTTTTTATCATAATAAATACAAACAGTAGTAGTAGTATTGTCTAACGCACCAAAAATCTAAATCGTGTTTAATTTGACAGTTTTAGTGTCAGCCCGTTTTGAAATGTATCAATTTCGAAGCGATTATTGATTCCAAGTGTCTAATTAAACACGATTTAGATTTTTGGTACGTTAGACAACAATAAACATAAATTATAATTTGTAGCCCTCCTAACAGATTATATAGGATAATTAAATGTATTTCACTTACTATTGGTCAAAATATTATGCATTTTTAGAGGATTTTGTTCGATTAATTTCTAATTTTCTTTAATAATATATCTGTGACCGAAACGCTGTGTGAATTCTGTGATTGATTGATGATGTCACAGGCAGGTAAACAAAGTTGACAAAGCTTACGTGTTTTGTGTTTCATTGACCGATTGTCACCTTTGTTTACCTGCCTGTGACGTCACAGACGTCATGTGATTGACTCCATTTTCTAAAGAGCGTTTTCCGCGCGAGTTTGAGAATTTGAACTTTAATAATTTATTTTCTATTAGTACCTACAGACAAGAATCCGGAAATACTAATATATCGTGTTTAATGCCATAATGAAGAATTGATTAAAATTATATTACAAAAAATGTCAAAAACCCTATAGCGCTGCTGTTCTAAAATTTTAACTTTTATCTATGAAGTAGCCGTGAGTTTAGGATTCCGCAAAATACACTGTGCAATAAAATAAGCTTAGTAACAAACATTAAACACAAAAAAGTTGAGAAATCCCCAACTTTCTTGTTTCAAGCTTAAATATTTTGAAGAAATATGTTCTGGAGTCTCGCAATTCGCCTCTACACAGCAAAAATAAATCTTATCTGAACATAAAAAACACATCAAAATTTATTTATACGTTCAAGAGTTACGAGGTCACACTGGCACATCACACAGACACGTCACACTTATTTAACAACCTTCTGTTTGTGGACAAAAACGTACTACAAAACGAAAGAATAGAATATTGGAATAACAGCGTTCCAACAATACGAACAAAACCAAAATCGGCCTCTAGTTACCCGGGAAACCATTTGAAATAGTTCTGTTGTCACGACCCAGTGTGACAAATTGTAGGTGGAACCTTGAAAAGTGTTTTTGTTGTTTTTCATCATTTGTGATTTTTATTGCATTTGTGCACTTGTTATTCTTTTCTTTTGTCACTAGGGCGGCCACATACACTCGAAATTCCGCTTCGATTCGAAATATCGATTCGTAATATCGAATGCAGTCAATCCATATAAATCTATGGACCAGGCACAAACAGTACAAACAATACAAACACTAGTTTTTCGTTCGAAATTGAATCTGATTCGGAATTCCGTATGCCCATCATTTAGAACCCCGTATTCATAATCGATTCATAATCGAAAACGTTTATTTGTGTGTGTATTTACGGAATTCCGAATCGATATTTTGAATCGAAATTTCGAAACGGAATTCCAAGTGTATTGCCACCCTTTAAAATGGTTTCGCGTATTGGCTTTTGGATTTATCTGTTTATCTATACGACCGTATTATAGTATAAAACTTACTGACAGGTATAAAACTTACTGACAGGGTGCGGAATAGCGTGATTAGAGAGAAGTGTGGTCTGAAAGAGAATATTATTACAAGGGTAGAGAAAGGTATGCTGCGTTGGTTTGGGCACGTGGAGAGAATGGATGAATCAAGGATATGTAAGCAGATCTACAAGGGAAGTGTGTTAGGGCAAGGCGGTCGAGGGCGCCCTCGAAAAACGTATATCGACCAGATCGGCGATGTACTAAACAAAGCCCAAATAAGGAGTACCCGAAACCGTCGAGCGTGTATGACAAGAGTGATGAATGTGAATGAAGCGAGAGAAGTATGTCAGAATAGATGCGAATGGCGCTCTGTTGTCTCTGCCTACCCCGCAGGGAATAAGGCGTGACGGTTATGTATGTATGTATGTATGTATTATAGTAATTGCAGCCCAGCCCTCTCAAACTGCAGTGGCCCGAAATAGACCGCCTACAAATATCCCCATCTACAGACCGCTCCTATAGTGTCCGTAGAGCCGAGCCGGGCGCGGGCGGGACGGCGTCTAGTAGTGAACTGCAGATTGTTAACATTCCTATTACTTTCAACAGTTTTCGTAGGGTTTATTTTTTAGCGCACAAGGTTTAATTTGAATACCAATGCTCTTCCACCGGTGAGGCGCGACTTGACGAAGTGAGACGACTTGGGAAATTTGTATGACAAAATTTTAACCCATGCCTCATGCATGTTTTGAATCTACCATTACTGTAGGTTTCAATTCTTTATTGATAGAGTATGCGAAGGAGGGGCGGCCAGGTGCATAATTATAATAACAACTTGTTTTAAATGTGTTAGCTCATTTGTTACACGAACTAATTTAAATGTAGTCACAGAGTCTTCACGATGCACCACAACACAGAGACTAGCAAAGTTGCACAGTTAGAGCTGATGCAATTAACGCTAAAGATTGAGTTTGTTTACAGCTACTTAATTCGTGTGAAATTAATAACTTTATCTACTTAGAAGTTGTTTCATTTCTAGTAAATAAAACTAACTTTCGCGTAAGAACCCGTGTGGTGTCGGGTGTAGAATAACACCTCTCCATTTCTTCCGTGGGTGACGTAAGAGGCGACTAAGGACATAGGTTAAGGTATACTTTAGGCGACAGGCTAGCAACCTGTCACTATTGTACCTGCCACCTCTAACCCTTAAAAATATTATGCTAGAAGTGGCCACAAAACGTGAAATGGTCTTCGTTTTGTCTGTGTAGCATTTTGAGTGCTCTGCCTACCCCGTTTGGGAATACAGGCGTGATTGTATGTATGTATGTTCGCGTAAGAAAGCAGCATCGAAATCAATCTAGTCGTTCGAGCGTTACGATTCTAATGACAGACACCCAGATAATTATGTTGATCTTGTAGTTAACATACCTCCTTTTTTCGTCGCTAATAAAAAAATCGGTAATTTTCGAATAGGACTCGCGCACGAAGGATTACGTACCTTTGATTAGGTAAATGAAACTTTCTTCCACCTTAAACCGCATTAATTGAAAAAAAAAACTGTTTACTGGATCTCCTTTAAATCCATTTTCGGTGGAAGTTTATGTGGTAGTCTACATCACAAAATCTTTGTATGAAAACCTAATGCGGTTCACAGAATACATCTACATTCAACAGTATAGCTTTAACAGTTTCGAAAAAAAATGGCTGTGACATACGAACGGACAGACAGACAGTCCGACATGACGAATTTATAGGATTCCGCTTTTTGCCATTTCGTTACGGAACCCTGAAAATAAATTCCTCAAGCAAGCCGGCACGATCTGACGGCAGTCAGCCACTGCGGCACAATGGCACTGCTCGCAACCACTCGCATTCATCTTCAGCTAAAACTTGCCCAAAACGAGCTGTAACCAAAGATTATTCGCGGAAGCCATTCGCATGCTCTAACTGTTTAGTGTACCTAATCTAAACCGTCATGAATCGATAACGATTTCGTTTGTGAAATAACGCGAAGAATGTTTGGAGACGGTCGTGTCGACCGCGGTATCTGCGCAAACGTGCCGCTTGGAGGCACTGTCTCAGTTTTCATACAATTTCCCGTTAATTTGCAAAAGAAATCATTATCCATTCATGACCGTTTTGATTACACTAAACACTTTGCTTACAACCTTTGCTCCTTTGTCATCCTTGTGACACGAAAAGGGTCTATCGGAAATGTCCACTGTTTCAAAGTGCAAACAATTAGCATGCTGTTGTCCTTCGCAATCGATATCGGCTTCACAAGTAATGTGAATAATTAAAAAAGGAGAGAGCCAATAGAGCCAAAACGGTACGTCAGTGTAGCTGAGTGCGGCGGATCCGTAAAAGCAAAACCAGTCGCCTGAATACCTTAGCTCAATTTATAGATTTAAACTGTCTGCCTTAATTAAGCAGAATTTTCGAATAAGACATCAGTGTCAGAAATAATAATGAAATCTAAGATCTAGTTTTTGTGACCAATCTAATCTACGAGAAATAATAATACGTGTAGTTCTTGAAATGTTTACTCCTTTATTATTGCCTATTTATACAGGGTGAAATCAAATGAATGTAGCACAATGTGTGTTTCTTACTCAGCTTAAGCTGCAAAACTTAATGCATTCGTTTAAATCGATAAATATATTTAAACCAGATGCAATTGAGGATTTCACACAAAGATTAAACGAAATTTAAACCTCGATGTACACACCAAATTTAATAAGGCTAATTAAAACAATTCAGTTAATGCATTCCATTGACTAGCATTAGCCGACTATGAATTTTTTTTTGTATCACCATTTTGATTTCACTCTGCATTTGATTAATTGTCCTACTATGACCGACTAGCTAGATAGTCGTCAATTGTCGCCGGGTCACTCTAAACACAAGAGCCGACCGCAACCCGAATCCACTTTTGTGTATACTTGGCTTTCCTAACTACAAACTAATATTTCAGGAAGACAAGCAAACCGTGGTCGGGTGTGCGGCGTGGGGCCAGCGGGCGAGAGCAGCGCGATGCGGCGCGGGCGCCGGTGAGGCCCGCGGCCCGCGCGGCGCCATGCGCTGACGCCATGCGGCCGCCATGCGCCGCCGCGCCGCGCCCGTGCGCCCGCTGCTGCTGCTGCTGGCGCTGCTGCTGCCCGCGGGCGGCGCCGGCAACCCCGACGCCAAGCGCCTGTACGACGACCTGCTCAGCAACTACAACAAGCTGGTGCGCCCCGTGCTCAACGTCAGCGACGCGCTCGCCGTGCGCATCAAGCTCAAGCTCAGCCAGCTCATCGACGTGGTGAGTGCGCCGGTCCAAGCGAATCGTCCTGCTTCCTCTCCCACTCTTAAATATACTAACATTTGTATTTTTGTTGCAGAATCTCAAGAACCAGATAATGACTACCAATCTCTGGGTGGAACAGGTTTGTAGAACATCGGGAATTTACTTAGATCCCGCAGACTGGTCCGAAAAGCTATAAAAAATTGCCTTTCATTGCAGAGCTGGTACGACTACAAGCTGTCGTGGGAGCCGCGCGAGTACGGCGGCGTGGAAATGCTGCACGTGCCCTCCGACCACATCTGGCGCCCCGACATCGTCCTCTACAACAAGTGAGCCCGCCCTTCCCGAGACAGCACTTACTCTCTACCCATCAGTGAGCCCCGCTAATACCAATCTCCCCGCAGTGCCGACGGCAACTTCGAGGTGACGCTGGCGACGAAGGCGACGCTGAACTACACGGGCCGCGTGGAGTGGCGCCCGCCGGCCATCTACAAGTCGTCCTGCGAGATCGACGTCGAGTACTTCCCCTTCGACCAGCAGACGTGCGTCATGAAGTTCGGCTCCTGGACGTATGACGGCTTCCAGGTAGCGAGCTTCACCATTTCCTTTGCCCCACTATGTCCACGCTGGTCGTCTGACACGCGGCTCCTACTGTGCAGGTGGACCTGCGGCACATTGACGAGGCGCGCGGCACCAACGTGGTGGAGCTGGGCGTGGACCTGTCCGAGTTCTACACGTCCGTGGAGTGGGACATCCTGGAGGTGCCGGCCGTGAGGTACGCCCGCCCGCGCTCCCCGCTCCCCGCCGCCTCCCCCCGCACTGTTTGATCATGCTTTTGCGTTGCAGAAACGAGAAGTTCTACACGTGCTGCGACGAGCCGTATCTGGACATCACGTTCAACATTACGATGCGCCGCAAGACGCTGTTCTACACGGTGAACCTGATCATCCCGTGCATGGGGATCTCGTTCCTGACGGTGCTGGTGTTCTACCTGCCGTCCGACAGCGGCGAGAAAGTGTCGCTGTCCATCTCCATCCTGCTGTCGCTGACCGTGTTCTTCCTGCTTCTGGCCGAGATTATTCCGCCCACCTCGCTGGTGGTGCCGCTGCTCGGCAAGTTTGTGCTGTTCACTATGATCCTGGACACGTTCAGGTGAGCCTCGTCCCCCCCCCCGCCTCCACCCGTGACTTCTGCCGGCTCTAACGCGCGTTCTGTCCGCAGCATATGCGTGACGGTGGTGGTGCTGAACGTGCACTTCCGCTCGCCGCAGACGCACACGATGGCGCCGTGGGTGCGCCGCGTGTTCATCCACGTGCTGCCGCGCCTGCTGGTCATGCGGCGGCCGCACTACCGCCCCGACCCACACCGCAGCCGCTTGTGAGTGTCGCCGGCTCGCGTGTATGTACACTCGCGGCCTGTTAGCACGTGCCTAACCATTGTTTGGTTGCAGCGCGGGGCTGGCGAGCGCGGCCGAGGCGCAGTGGGAGCAGGAGGCGAGCTGGGCCGCGGCGGGCGCGGAGGGCGCGCCCGCGCCGCTGCCGCCGCCGGCCGCGTCCTGCCGGCTGCACGACGCGCCGGCGCTGTGCGACGCGCTGCGCCGCTGGCACCGCTGCCCCGAGCTGCACAAGGCCATCGACGGCATCAACTACATCGCCGACCAGACGCGCAAGGAGGAGGAGTCCACGCGGGTGAGTGTCCAGAGCGCGGGGGCGAGGGGGCGAGGCGCAGCCGGTACTGACGCGTGACTGTCGCAGGTGAAGGAGGACTGGAAGTACGTGGCGATGGTGCTGGACCGGCTGTTCCTGTGGATCTTCACGCTGGCCGTGCTGGTGGGCTCGGCGGGCATCATCCTGCAGGCGCCCACGCTGTACGACGAGCGCGCGCCCATCGACGTGCGCCTGTCCGAGATCGCGTACGCCACGGCCAAGCCGCGCCCGCCGCCGCCGCCGCCGCCGCGGTAGGCGCCGCGCTGTACATAATGACTTAACTATATTAGTTTATACGACGAACTAACGTGATCGAAAATGAGTCGAATTTCTTTTGATAGAAACGAAAAATAAATCGATTGTTTATAAAGAAATTGGTTTCAATTACCCTACCCACTCGTTTTGTTTTCAACGTTGTCTTTGGAATGCGTAGAAATTTGATATTTCACAGCTCTAAGGGCCTCAATATTTAGTATAAACTTGGAAGTTTCATCTCCATGTGTTCTTGAAAGGATGTTGACAGATAGACAGACAGTGAAGTGATCCTATTAGGGTTCCTTTTTGCTTTAATAGTTCCATGTTAACAGGTACCTACAATAGTGACAGAATGCTAGTCTGTCGCCTAACGCATAATCTAAACCTTTCTTTTAATTCGCATATCTAAATATTTAGTGTCGTCCTACGACATCCACGGGAAAGATGGAGAGGTGTTATTCTAACCCGACAACACACTGTTGCACAGTACAGTAGATTGTTCATGTGCATAAAATGCACTATTATTTTTATGCTCGGTAAAATGTGTAAAATGATTTTTAGTCAAGTTTCGCACTACACTTTTTTACTTCGAGCCCGGGAAAATGAACCAGCAAAATTGTAATTAATACCTACTGAGTGGCAAAACTACAGAGCGGAGATTGCCAGTTAAAAACTAATTTTGAATGGCAATAAATGAGATGTGGTGATTCCCGTGTGGTGCCAGGTTAGAATAGCACCTCCCCCTTTCTTCCCGTGGGTGTCGTAAGAGTCGACTCTGGGAAAGGGTTAAATGGGAAAGCAGAGCACACGAAATGCTACATGGGCATAACCATGACTATTTCACCTTTCATAGCCCCTTCTAGCATATTTTCCAGGTTTTAAGTTAGGAGATAAAATAGTGATAGGTTGCCAGTCTTAACCTATTACCTTTGCTGCGTCTTACGATATCTACGGATGACATGGAGAGGCGTTTAGAGCAAAGTACCTGCGTGAAAATAGTCCAGAAATAGACAGTAATCCAGAATCGCTGATAGAAGACTCGCCCTATATCGATGACGTAAGGCTACAACACGTTTAGAAAGGGACGCACTGAGTTTAAGTTAGTGTTTGATGTTGGTGTAATGACAAGCTAATATTTATAGCTAATATAAAAAGAAAGATCAGATATAATTTAAAACTAGCTTTCCGCCCGCAACTTCGACCGCGTGGAATTCGGTTAAAGCACGGATTAGATAAAGTAGGTTGGATTGGCAATATGCGCACGGCAGGCGCACCACAGGTATGATCAGAGAGTCATACTTTAAGAACCAAGCGTTCATACTTGTTTAGTGGCATCGCCGTGTGGAGCTGCGCTAAAATCCTTTGAAAATGCCGTATTGTACGATTGTTACGAGTAGGTTAAATAGTCAGGCGTCAATTACCAAGCAAGGAGTAATTTATATTCGCCGATAAGCATAGAACCTTCGTTTTATAGTATATTTTTCGAAAAAACTATTTTTAATTATGAAATTCTATATAGAGAAACAACAATTACGCCAAGAGACACAGAAAATGTACATTGCTGTTGAAGTACGCAAATATTTCGGGTGAAGATACATTTGACGCGTAATGGATAACGAAGAAATCATAATTTTAAACAAAAAAAAAACAACTTCAAATTAGCTTTATCATGAAAAGAAGCTTCTGTTTATGTACATATTTACAAAAGGTCAAGTAAGTAGGTAATACGTAGCTCTCAGCAGATTCAAGGCTTTAGAAGGAATAGCTCTATCTGATTTAGAACCCTCTAAACTGTTAAGTAAACCCCA
>BHDV01066950.1:2627-29019 GCA_005406045.1 Adoxophyes honmai
GTGTATTGTGGGCGATGGGCTAGCAACCTGTCACTGCAATATCACGTTTAACCATCTGGTTACCCTGAAATTGCTAAACGTGGCTATTATCTATTCTGTGACGTGGCACAGGATTTTTGAATTCATGTGCTCTGCCTACCCCTCTTGGGAATACAGGCGTGAGAATATGTATGTATGTATATATTATTATGAAATAATCCCTCTGCCGGACCTCCCCAAACACTGGGGTACGCGTAAGACATCCAGTTTTCTCGTGCATTTCACTACTGCTAACCGACATGTTATTTCATTGTGTTAACATCTCAAGTTATAAAGCAAAAACAAACTTAAGACCACACTTGCTAATGACAGTTAATTGAATTGTCAAACTGACGGATGAAACAAGATGGCGTCGGTAGGGACCCGGAAGCACGAATCGAAACATTGTACGGGAGTGATTTCCGAACTAAGGATGTGACATTTGTGACCCACGGGTGGGTCACGAGTTAATATTAAAAGAAACAGACCGTCTAGTGTAATTCATCATCATCATCATCAACCTATATACGTCCCACTGCAGGGCACAGGCCTCCTCTCAGTATGAGAGGGCTTGGGCTATAGTTCCCACGCGGGCCCAGTGCGGATTGGGAACTTCAAACACAGCGTTGAATTACTTCGTCGCTGTGTGTAGGTTTCCTCACGATGTTTTCCTTCACCGAATAGCTCGTGATAAATATCAAATTAGATATCGCACATAAATTCCGAAAAATTCAGAGGTGCGAGCCCGGGGTTTGAACCCATGACCCTCTGGTTGAGAGGCCACAGTTCGAATCGCTGGGCTACCACGGCTTTTTAATTAGCTAGTGTAATTAAAAACGGTCAAAACGATACCGATTTCGTTTGCGAATTAAAGCGAAGAATGTATAGAGATATGTCGACCGCGGCAGTTTCGCAAACGTGCCGCTTGGAGGCGCTGTCTCAGTTTCCATACAATTTCGAGTAAATTCGCAAACGAAATCTTTATCAACTCATGACCATTTTCATTACACTGAGATGATGGCAATGGAGAGGGCTATGCTCGGGGTGTCTACGAGATCGAACCAGAAATGAGGAGATCCGTAGACGAACTAAAGCCACCGATGTAGCCCACCGGGTTAGCAAGTTGAAGTGGCAATGGGCACAGCACGCAGAGCAGAAAGTCAAACAAGAGGTTAGAAACTTGAAATTTTGCACAAGGAATCCTCCTTTTAACATAGGGGAGCAGTAAGAAAGGATTATTGAAAATTCATCCCCTAAATGGATAAGACGTATAAAGTTAGCATGAAACTTAGCTGTTTTTGAAGTTATTCGAATGAAAGTCAGTATGAAGATTCTGCATTGAAAGTCTTGAAGAATTGGTAAAATATTTTCGAAAATCAGTTTTCAAGGGGGTAAAAAGGGGATGCAAAGTAAGTATGAAAAGTTGCTTAATTGCTTGCTATCCAACATTTCAGCATTTAAGGTTATATTAGTAAAATTAAAATTTTAAAAAGTCTCCAAACACGGAAGTGTTTTAATAGGTGCATTAAAGTATTAGTTCGTTAATACATGCCAATATAACACTCGGTAACCATATTACCATATGTTTTATTTTGATCGCCGAAGTGTCAGAGTGAGACCCAAATAGTGGCCTCTCTTTCATGTTCATCTTTAGTCTGTGAAGGAAATAAAACATAATTATACTAATATATAAACATAATAGTGGCAAAACATAACGTAACAAAAGGATTATGTAGTTAACTTAATATTTATACACATACACACTAGCTGTGCCCGCGACTTCGTCCGCGCACAAAAGGATTTTCCCGCTAATTCCCGTTCCCGAGGGAATTTCGGGAATTCCTTTCTTAGTGCACCTCTACGGTATCTAAGCTACGTCCCTTCCAAATTTCAAGTGCCTACATTTAACCGTTTAGGCTGTGCGTTAACATGTCAGTCAGTCAGTTTCTCCTCTTATATATTTAGATACATACATCACGCCTATGGTCCCTTAAGGGGTAGGCAGAGCACGCGAAACGCTATTACACAGGCAACACAATGATACTTTGCGTATCATAGCCACTTCTAGCATATTTTTTAGGTTCTAAGTTAAGACGTATAATAGTGATAAGTTGCTAACCTGTCGCCTAAAGTGTAAAATTTAAAATTTAATGTAATTTGTTTCGCCTCCAATTGTCAATCGTTTTACTTAAATTATGGTATCGATATCAATTGTATAATGTAAACATAACGCTATCAAGAACAGGTTTCTTCGCTTATTGCTGACATAATAACTATAGGGAAGTTACGATATTATTGATAAGTGTTATGTATGTTACGTCAGGAGGCCATGGCGAACTGGTTCTAGTAACGTTTAGATTAGTAATTTATGCGTATATTGGTAGAAAGGTGACAGGTGAGGTCTTGACCTTACAACGCCATACTTTACAAGTCCACCGGGTTGATTATTAATTTAGTTGCCTTATTTTTACAATCCCGACTAGCGTTGTCTTGTTGTGGCATTGAATATGAAAAAAGTGGTATGGGAGCCCCCCTTAAATACTTATTTTATAATAATAATTTTATTTTAAAGTAGATATTATAACTAAATATTCTGTGGATTTTTCAAGTGTATAACAGTTACCATTATTTACATCGACGCACAAACACCAAAAACATAACGATTGTTGTATGAGAGCCCCCCGTAAATAATTATTTTAGTTTCTTTTTATCATCTTTTGTTATAGCGGCAATAGAAATATTTAATCTGCGAAAATTTCAAAAGCCTAGCAAGCACGGTTCGTGAGATACAGCCTGGCGACAGACAAACGGATAGCTAAGTCTCAGTAATAGGGTCCCGTTTTCACCCTTTGGGTACGGTACCCTAAAAATAACTTTAAGCCAAGTTTCTAGCGGCTCATACTAGGTAATCATAGTCTTTACGAAGCGCTGGTAGTCAAATAAAGTACGTGTAAAAGAGGCCCTTATAGCTTACGGTTTTTGTTTGTTTTTTTTTCATCGTGGCAACAACCATGATGTCAAATGTACGGATTTCTGGACGTATTGTTATATTTTTGACGTTTTGCCAAACGTTTCCCTCGCAACTATACTTTGGCTCGTAACTCACAATTTCCTCCTCAAATTTGTATTTAGACGAGTCACATGACGTACCAGAATGATTATAGGCAAGATGACTAAAGTTTTCTGCACATGGAGCTTTTAAAAAATGACCAGTTACAAACTGAAATCAGTAAAGAATTGCTTGAGCGTTACCGCCCAACCGCCTGTACATTCACAATGAAGTTCGCACGCGAAGCAACTAGTCACCAACTGGTTACTAATCACAAGACGCGACGTGCTGGTCGCTAAGCTACTGGTAACTCGAGTTTCTGAGATGGGTTGGCTATTTAGCGACTAGAGAGCCTGGGGTTCGAACTAGTGATGTGCCGGATCGTTAAAAATGTATATCCGCGGATACGGATCTGAATACGGATATTTAGAGTCAAGATCCGCGGATACGGATACGGATACGGATCTTTATTTTCTTATTCATTTGGTGTCTGTACCTGCGGCCTTGAAACGATAGTTGATGTTACGTTCACCGCAACGTCAGGCAGGACATGTTTTGACTTGCATTGCGCGCATAGTTACTTTTTTTTTGGTTATAAAGATCTATCTACCTAGATGTCTGCAATGTAAAGATGCCAAATATCTTGAATTAAATACATAAAAATACTTTGAATTGATTTTAATAGTTTTTAATTCTACCTCATCACTTAAAAAAGATCCGTAAAAGATCCGCTCGAAAAGTAACGGATACAGATACGGATACGGATACGGATATCCGGAACATCACTAGTTCGAACCACAGACTTATATTGAACTAGATACCGCGAGTACCTGCATTTGTATGAAAACTAAGCGTGTCACTTTTTCTCAACGGTAGTGTACTAGTCTATAAGGTACACTTTGGAGTGAAGGTGTTTTTAAAAATAAAACAGGTGTTTGCTTCTTGCGATAGTTATAGCAACTGACTTTAATAACGTTAATCTTTTACGCTGTGCAGGAATATATCTATAAAGTAGGTAGGTATACATAGAACGTAAAATTCAACCGAACAGGTAGGTATCGTCACATGAGCGCTTTAGCGATGGGAACTGACAGTCCGAGTGAAACCAATTTAAAGATGATGCCGCCTTATTGAAACTATCCTGTCTCTAGGCAGTTAAACCTAATCTAAGTGTTATAAAACTAAATTGAATCGCGTCAAAGGAGGAGCATTGCTCCTCCTTTTGGCTCCATTTTGGCACGCAAAGTACATACACTTGAGTCATCTAGCTCGATATAAATCTGTGGTTCGAACCCACGACCTTCTGCATGAGAGGCCACAGACCATACCACTCTACCGCGGCTCTAGTTTCGCGTAAATCGATCCAATTCACGACACAATCGATTTATCGTTTATCAATAAATAATAATAATTTATCCTTCAAACGGTTACTTACATTTTTTCCTTAAGCTTTGGTAACAATGTTTTCCTTGACCACTACTAACATACATACAATATTCCATACATACATACCTACCTCTGTTACCGAACGAGTTAGGTAGAGCACGCGCAATGTTACATAGGCAAAACCATGAGTATTTTACGCTTCTTAGCCATTTTTAGCATAATTTTAGGTTTAAAGCGGTGACAGGTAGCTAGCCCGTCGTCTAAAATAAATCTAATCTAATCCTTAGTCCCTTCTTACGACATCCACGGAAGAAATGGGGAGGTGTTATTCTAAACCCGACACACGGACGATTTTATTAAGAACGAGATTTATATGTGTGTTTATTTACTTATTAATTAATAAAACTATGAAGACACGAGTAAACAAATGACGTGTTGTTTGAGAATAAGGAAATGTTTAAATGTTCCTTTTGTAACTTCAAAACAAATATTCGTATTTTGTTCAAAGTCTTTTGAAACTTTTCCGTAACAACAAGAAAGAATAAAAACCGACCAAGTGCGAGTCAGACTCGCACACGAAGGGTTCCGTACCAAAAAACAGAAAAAAACGTGTTTTTTTTATGGGAGCCCCCCGTAATTATTAGTATTATTTTGATTTTAGTATTTGTTGTTATAGCGGCAACAGAAATACATCATCTGTGAAAATTTCAACTTTTTAGCTGGTACAGTTCGTGAGTTACAGCCTGGTGACAGACGGACAGACAGCGAAGTCTCAGTAATAGGGTCCCGTTTTTTACCCTTTGGGTACGGAACCCTAAAAATAAAATAATTATTTATGGGGGGCTCCCATGCAACAACCGTTTTTTTACAAGCTTTTATTTAACTTCCCTTTTGTATGTATGTTTGTATGTTTACAAATCTTGCAAAGAAGATTTGAACCACTTCATATAGACCGATTGAGCTGAAACTTGGTATACCTATGTAACTTGGATGACAATACAATATTCCGGTAGTGGACTTCTGGTGGCCCAGCCGGGACTGTCTCCGATGGAGGGAACTCTTCAACGGTTGGTCTGATTGACTTGAAATCTGGTGCACATAATCTAGGGTGGATGACAATGAGGTACAGTTGGCAAAAAGTGGTATCTACAAAAAAAGCTTGTCTCGATAATGAAATTTTTGTTGCTGAGCTTATTTAATGGCATTGTCTTGTTGTTTACTTGTCAAAGGCAAAAATATTACTACTTATTCGTAATTTTGGAGTGGTTTAGTAAAAAACTGTTGAATTGTTGTGTTGACATTGCGTTGGTAAACGAAGGTCATTTCGATCATGTTACATTAGGCATTTAGTTTTTTACATTGTATAATGATTATGATGCATAATGATGTTACATTAATATATATTTATATTTATGTTTTTTTTTTTTTTGATTATTATTGTTTGAAATTATAATAATTTGTGTAAGTTTCGTGACGCATTGGTGAAAACTGTAATGTCATGTAAACATTTTTGATAATAAATAAATAAATTAATTAATTAACGCGCTCCGGGTCGTACCTGGTGCAGAAGATTGCCTTGGCTATACAGCGGGGCAATGCTGCGGGTGTGATGGGGACTTTTGGGCCAGGTGCGACTCGGATTGGGGATTTTTAGTTGGTATGTATTAGTTTCTGTTTGTTCTTTCTTTTCTTATTATTTTGTTTATTTTTGTTTTTTTTTTTTTAATTATTGTATTATATTTAAGTTATGTTTTTATTGGATGAATGGAAATTGTATTTAATTAATTATTTAAATTATCTTTTTATTAAAATAAAGTTCAACTAAATGGTAAAAAATTAATTAATTAATTAAATGACACAATATAAAAAATAAATACCTAATACCGAAACCCGAATACCGCACCCCGTGTGGTGTCGGATTCAGAATAACACCTCTCCATTTCTTCCGTGGAAGTCGTAAGAGGCGACTAAAGAGATAGGTTAAGGTATATTTAGGCGACAGGCTAGCAACCAGTCACAATTATACCTTCCAAAAACCTAAAAAAAAAAATGCTATAAGTGGCCACGAAAATGAAATAGCCATGGTTTTGTCAATGGATTCTTTCGTGTGCTCTGCCTACCCAATTTGTGAATACAGGCGTGATGTATGTATGTATGTCAGTTGAAAAATGTTAAAAGTGGCCCCAAAGAGTTCGTGTTTACCCGGGCGCTGTTTCGCCTGTTCCTTAAGGGGAGCACAGACGACTTTTTGTGCGATCGAGTCTGCGGCGCACAAAAAGTCTGCATGGATTGTATACATTGTGCGCCGGACTTTTTGCACGACGTGTGCGTTACTGCATATAAATCGATAGGTTCTATTTTCACAGACTAAAAAGTCCGTCGCGGATAGTCTGTCGTCTGCGCAGGGCCTAAGTCTCTGTACTTGGCTAACCACACTACTACGTAAGTAGATTAGTCACAATTGCCCGATCAACAAATTTACTGTATGTTTGACCTTGCCTGTTTGTTGATATTTGTGGTTGTCTATATTTTACACCAACTATATTAAATCTAATGTATGTAGTTACCAACATCCTATGTATCATTGATCTCCAATAACCTATTTTTTATAGATTTTTTTTTGTGTGGTGTCGGGTAAGATCATCACCTCTCCATTTTTTCCGTGGATGTCGTAAGAGGCGACTTAGGAAATAGGTTTAGGTACGCTTTAGGCGACAGGCTAGCAACCTATCACTATTATACCTCTTCCATAATATATATTAAGTATATCAAAAATTATGCCAAAAGTGGCTAAGAAATGGGAAATAGTCATAATTTAGTTTTTCTCACGTTTCGTGTGCTCTGCCTACCCCATTTGGGAACACAGGCGTGATTGTATGGATTTTATAAGAGCATAGAAATTATCATGAAATACTTACACGTCAGTCCTTATACTGTTCTAAAACACATCAGTTTCTCATTAAAAATAATTCATTTCACATCACACGAACATTACACAGATTACACGTTTATTTTATTATTTTCCAACACCTTATTTAATTTTGTGACAAGTATCCGAACGCACGACGAAAATTACGCGCCAAAACTTGGCATCACTTTGTTTTGTTTTTGAATGCGCGTGAAATACGACGATCCGAAATTATTCAGTTCACTCAGTTCTTATAACAACACAAATATAACTAATACACTAAATTTAGGCTCGATTTATTACATAATTTTACGTAAAACACTCATCGCATGAAGTTTTTTTTCACAGAAAAGTTTGTTTACAAAAAGTCAATGGTCAAAGACCATTCATCCTTGTTACAACACCACTTCACAAAGTTTTTACGTAATATTGACTAAGTTTCAATTTTTTTTAGTTTATTTGCAGATTAAAACTGTTTAAAACGTGGAAGTATATTAAGTCCAGTTCACACGCTATTAATATTAAAAAAACACCGATCCAAAACTCGAAGTTTGATGTTTGTGATACGGTTCGATAGACGGCCGTTTGCCGGTAGAGCGGCGTGCATACTAAATCCAACATGGCTTCTTGGCAATCTGCCGGACAGCTGATATACAATGTTGTCTTAATTAATTCGAATCTGAATGGCAATAGTTATATTTAGTGAATAAATAAGGAGAACTTGTGGTAATTGGTAAACCGCAATATTTGATCAATGGTAAGGGCACTAAACTTTTTTCTTAGGATTCCAATTTCGAAGTTTAAATTTTTGGCTCCGTAACGTTCGAGCCTAACTATCACAGAATTCTAACTGTATTTCGTTCGAAATTTAAAACTAACTAGTTCACTCTTCACTGCACAATTTTCAAAACACAATCGATTTTTAAATTAACTTCCAATGTTTTTTTCATTTTTCAACCAAACTTTCGCGGCATTACGACTTCGCGTCCCCAGTTCACATCGACAATTAAATTTTTTTTTTTTTTTTTTAATTGCGGCCTGTTTTAGTGTCACCGGTGACACTGGCAACTTTGGACTAATCAAAGGAGGTCGGCGAATTCTAATTTTGAAGTGGCCGTGATTTGAACGCTATCCGCTGTCAATGCTTATAAATATTAAAAGGTTATTGTTTATTTTTTAATGTCAATGTCAAAATGTCGGATCGTGGAATATTTATAGATTCATATTTGAATGCAACTGGGCTTGATCATAAATTCATGTAAAGGATGTTGCGGATTGGATGCACATTTTATGACATCCACGGATGCGGATATTTTTATCGCTTACATCCACCGTGTGGTGTCGGGTTTAGAATAACACCTCTCCATTTCATCCGTGGGTGTCTTGAAAGGTGACTAAAGAAATAGTTTAAGGTATATTTTAGAAATATGTCACCTTTGTACTTTTTAACTTAAAATCTAATAAATATGCTGCAAGTAAGGATATTGGAATAGTCATGATTTTGTCTATGAACTGTTCCGTGTGCTCTGCCTACCCATTTGATAATACAGTCGTGACGTACTATATTACAACAAATACTATAAAATAAAAGTTTTTTGAAGTTTTTTTCGAGCGCCCTGATACACCCTGTATGTTAGTTAGCTCCTGGAACGACATATACCTACCTAAGTACCTACATCATCATTCACTATACCTGCTGTTGCCACCAACGGCGTGTGAAAATAAATTTTTCTAATCACATCGCGTAAACACAGCGATTCGTGTACACAGCTTACGCGAGACGCAGAGAGATCACTCAATATTTACAAACCGACCAATAACTTAACCAGTAACCATTCTGTCTGTAAAGTAAAGGCCCTTCTAAACGGGCAATATTTTTCTCCAATTTGTGGCAGGCAACTATTGCGAGCTTGCTCTTACTTTAAACACTAAAGCAAGATGCACATAGTTGCCCGGCCACAAATTGCAGTAATGCAGCCCGTTTAGAAGGGCCTTAACAATAATACAAAATTATTCAGTATAAGTACTAGGTAAGTAGTAGGATAAAAAAAAAACAGAGTGCCTACTGCGCGTCTAAGGGTTGTTTCACACGTACCACAACCACACGACAACCACAACCACACCACAACCACAACACGTGGTCGGGCGCATATTTTGTATGTTTAATAAATAGTACGATTCACACGTACCACATTTTGCAGTCATCATCGACCACGTGTGTAATACGACCACATCGCAACCATAACGCAACTGCTAGCGACAACTACTTACATTCTGTAGGCACCACAACGCAACTGCAAAATGCTGCAGCGACACTATTCACACGTAACCACTGCTTGGCCGCATTTTAACGCTGCGACGTGGTGTGGTTGTGGTACGTGTGTAACAACCCTAAACCCGACACCACACGACGAGTAGTCTCTTTTTACGAGCGTTTAAATTGTGAAACGTGGCACTGGATTTTCGAATTCACGTGCTCTGCCTACCCCTCTTGGGAATACAGGCGTGAGTATATGTATGTATATGTATGTGTTAAATTGTGACAGACCACGCTGTTCTACTCTGTGGCTTGAAGATAATCTGTCATGAGGCGACACTGATGGATTACAGACACACAAAAGGTGCAGATAAACGCAAAATAAGGTAATCATGTTCTAATTATTATTATTATCCCTCTCTATCTATTAATATAATAAACGTAAAAATCACTCAGTCTGTCTATTATTTTCAGAGATCGGAAAAAATTGCGACATTGTTTGCAATTATGTGGACATAACTCCAAAATTAATCAAAATGTTATTCAGTTAATTAATTTTTTACATACGTACATACACACATAATCACGGCTACGTTCCCAAATAGCGTAGGCAGAGCACACGAAACGTGAAATAGGCATAACCATTATTATAACTATTTCACGCTTCGCAGCCACTTCTAGCATCATTATTTTAATTTTGTACTTGACATATAATTTGATTCCTAGTCAATAAATACAAAAGTTTGTTAAAGTATTGCTTTATTAAAAAAAAATGACAGTTTTTTTTTCCCAATCGTTATTTATTTATTATAAGTATATAAATATTTACGGAAACGATACCCATTTTAAATAAGAACCTTTTGATAGTAATTATTTGTGTAATTCATCGTCGTCGTAACGTCATTTTTTTAAGTTATTATGGTATATACGTGCTTATAAGCACTTTATAAGTAAACTATTATCTCCGAAAAGTCAAATTATATTTCAATGAATAATTAATTAACAGTTTGATTAATTTTGGATCATGTCCACATTATTGCAAAAAAAATTTCCGATCTCTGATTATTTTTCACACTTCAAAATCTTCAAATACGGATACAAACAATACGTCGATGTGTCGTTCACAAAATATCGATGTTTTACATCAATGTTGAAACTCCAAACATCGACGACACATTGTTCTTTATTTATGTATGTATGAGCGATGTTTTCTAGTGCCATGGTTCATTTCGTGCGTATATTGGCAAGAAATGCTTTGAAAATGTTTGTTCATGTTTGTTTGTTTGTAAATAAAATACGATATTTGAAATTAGGGTAGTTTTACTCTTGATTCCAATCTATACTTTGTGGGTTTAGGTACTTAAATTAAAGTAAACAAACTTTATGTCAGATTTGACAGGTTAAGAACGTTTTTTTTTACCACACAACTTTTTTCGGATGTTCAAATAGTTAAGCAAAGGAATCTTCATAACATTTATTGATCTGATGAATGTTAGTGTTCTAATTCCAATTGTTTCTGGTATTAGGTAAATTTAGGCACCAACAAAATATTTTTATTGTCCTTTGCTAAACTTTTTGAATATCCGAAAAAAGTTGAGTTGTAAAAAAAAACGTTCTTAACCTGTCAAATCTGACATAAAGTTTGTTTACTTTAATTTAAGTACCTAAACCGACAAAGTACAATATTTTAAGTTGTATATTTTAACTTGTATGTTCTCATTGTTCATGTTAATTGCTTTACCATGTGACAAAAAACATTTGATAATAGGTAGTTTACCAAATTATTAAATTGGCTAGGCTACAATTTGTCAAAAGTTTTTTGATAAAGCAAAGGAAACCAAGATTGAACATTGCGTTTTTCTGATTTCCCCATTAATTTGTCTCGGTGAATAAGATGAAGAAACATGTCGAGACTCACCTCAACGACGCTGTTGGCCCGGAACAGGTAGCAGTGCAGCAGAGCCTCCTTCTCATTCAGGAGGATGTAGAACAGCTCCTCAGGTCTCCCTGGGACTTGGCTGGCCCTGGTGGAAAACGCTGGGTTTAAAAACACCGCTCCATTTCATCCGTGGATGTCGTTAGAGGCGACTAAGGAAGTAGGTTCAGGTATATTTCAGGCAGAGACTACTTTGTTCCACTCGCTACGATTCTGACATACCTCTTTTGCTTCATCTACATTAATTAATCTCCTCATACACGCTCGTCGGTTTCGGGTACTCTTGACCTGACCTGTTTTTAAAACGTCCGCGATTTGGTCACGGAACGTCCAAAGTAGTCTCTGCCTACCCCTGTGGGAAAGAGGCGTGACGTTATGTATGTATGTATGTATATTTCAGGCGACGGGCTAGCAACATGTCATGATCTGATCGAGTATACGCATCTGAAAAAACCTGTGAAGTTTTTTCCCGATATTTTTTTGTAAAAAGATTACGAAAATCTGAAAATATTGCCTAGTCTTTTGTACAGTATGTGCCCCCACTTACCTATCCAGGCAATTCGGTGTTTTGAACGCGCACCACTACTAATACAAAGTTTGCCTAACTATTTTTAGCGAAATATTAATATCATGAACTACCTCATTTTGATTTTGCTAAAAATAGTTAGACAAACTTTGTATTAGTAGTGGTGCGCGTTCAAAACACCGAATTGCCTGGATAGGTAAGTGGGGGCACATACTGTACTCCAGGTCTTAGTCATCCGCGTAGCATCGCAATGTCGAACGATTGCAGGTGCGTTTGCGCCGGCTAACGGAACTTGTGTACGGGACGTAAAATAGGTGTAACATGTCAATAATGATAATCTTCGGAAAATATTTTACAGCGGTGTTCAAACAAAAAAAAAAAAAAAAAAAAAAAAAAAAAAAAAAAAAAAAAAAAAAAAAAAAACGCGTATATCCGACCACTAGTTTACGGTCAATTTACGACCATCCTGTATCTAAGCCCGTCACAACTACGCATATAAGATAATATTTTATCTGCGTATAAATGCCATTTTTAACCGACTTAAAAAAAAGGAGGAGGTTCTCAATTCGTCGGGATATTTTTTTTTTTTTATTATTTTTTTTTTTTATGTATGTTCGCTGATTATTTGAAGACGCCTGGACCGATTTGAAAAATTCTTTTTTTGTTTGAAAGGGTGTAGTTTCCAGGTGGTCCCATTGCCAGCATATCTTGATCTGATGATGGAATATGAGGGAAATCGAGGACAAACCTCAAATTTTATTGGCACAGGTAATGTTTTTAGTACATTTTTCAAAGCTACACCAGTATTTACGTATGGCAGTAAAAAAAGTATGACTGAGCTGATGATGGAAGGTCAACTCCTTAATGCTTAGGAGTTAAAGGATAATTCTTTCAATACTGAATGCACCTGCAGACTGGAAATTATAATTTCAATAATTAGTGAGGCCTGCTGGTGATGGAAGGTCACCCTCATTATTAGACAAATGCTTTCAGTATAGCCCAAATTTGAAGTCGATTTTTTTTTGTTTAAAATTATTCCATATGTCGATGTCAAAAGATACCTGACGGTAAATCTGCGCAGTGTGTGGTTAGCTCATTAAATTGTATAGGGAGCGATATTGACAGATATATGTTCTGTAACAGATATCTTACCTAGGTTACTAGGTTACTATCTGCTGTGTGACGAGCTATGCTTACCTGATAATATCCACAAGCCTGTGTACGATGACTGGCTCAAAATTCCCATTGTAGGCCTTAAGGCACCCTTCTTCCACTGTTACACTCAACTGTAACAAAAAATATTTCTATCATAATATGAAGGGACAGGATTGGCTCATATTATGAGCCTATTCACACGGGGACATCCTATTGTTATTTGAACTAAGGGCCGTCCATTAACCATGTGATGTTTTTTTGGCATAATTTGATGCGAATGTGAATGTTTAAAAATGATGCGAATATATGCATTGTGCGAAAACTAACTAATTAGCTCAGGGACCCAAAGAGGGTCTTGGCCTCCGAAACGAGAGCACGCCATCTGTCCCGATCGTGCGCAGCCTCTTGCCAGTCGTCGACTTGAAGAAGTCGCAGATCTGCCTGGACGCTGTCCCCCCAGCGGTACCTGGGTCGCCCGACCGGGCAGCGGCCAGTCAGTCGTCCCACGTATGCTCTCTTGACAGCACGATCTTCCCCCATTCGGAGTAGGAAAGCGAATGCGAATATTCGTGATATCCCTATTGAACACGCAGCGTACCTTATCCTCAGTGCCAGTGGCTCTGATCTCCCGCAGCAGCCAGGGTAGCATGACGTTGGACAGCCTCCGGTCGGTCGCGGTGAACCCGAGGTACGTTACTGCGGTGAGCCTTGTCTTCATTTTGCCTGCTCTGTGCACAAAAGACGAGGTATAAAGAATAGACCATACGGGTAGTCCATCTTCAGACTTTCGCTTGACACCATTTATTTTATTGGCAAGCTATTTTTTATTTTCTATCTATTACATAAACAAACAGCAGGGCTATTGTCTAACGCGCTCGGAATCACGATCGCTATAAATTTGACAAGTCGAAACCAATCTCGCTTTATTGAAACCGGTATCGCGTGACGTCATGACAGTCGAAACCCATGCCCAGGCCCGTTTGAAGCCAATTGAAGGTATGATTTGCCAAAAAATCGTAAGCAAATGACAGTTCTGTTGGCGATTGGTTTACACGAAAGCGTCTCACCGAAACGCTCGGGATGGCGATCACTTTCCTTCATCAAGCCCAGGTCGATTCCGAGCGCTAGACACAAAAGCCCTAAAATTTTAAATACATACATACATATTCTCACGCCTGTGTTCCCATGAGGGGTAGACAGAACACATGAATTAAAAAATCCAGGGCCACGTTTAGCAAATTCAGGGTAACCAGATGGTTAAAAGTGATATTGCAGTGGCAGGTTGCTAGCCTATCGCCCACAATACACTAACCCTTTCCCAGAGTCGACTCTTACGACACCCACGGGAAGAAAGGGGGAGGTGCTATTCTAACCCGGCACCACACGGCACCCGGCACAACAATTTAAATTAACTCCATTATTGGTGATATTTAAAAATTGAGTAACTATTTAATTGTATAAAACAAATATTTACAAAACAAAAACAATTATAATTATATACAGCTATCTTAAAGACTAAACTTAAATCTAAAATATATTTACAAATGGGCACCCCCGAGGCATGGTTCCAAAGACGCTGGCAGCGTTTCCTCGCTGTATCGCAATGCTGATGCGTTGAGCGAGGAAGCTGCCAGCTCTTCGGTCTCCGGTTGCATCAACCAGCCGCTTGGAGAGCTCTTTCACTAAGTTGGTGGCGCTGGGACCCCACGGACCTAAGGTCTCGACCCCGAATGGTAAGAAAAGGTATTCTGGGCCGAGACCTCTGTATTTAGTGTTTTTTAGTTTTTCGGCCGCTTCAGCTGCCGCTCCTGCTTTAGTAGAAGTACCGTGGAGGTGGGACGGTGCCAGTGTATCGACACAGGTTGCATCCCACTCCATTATTTAGGTATAAAAACCAACGAGTTGAGATTTGGCAATTTTGATACAGAGGATGAATAAAGAGCAAACCACCAAGAGAGTAGGTATAGGATAATCGGAATACCTATCGGATTTGCATTAGGTATAACTAACTGTATACAATAGTATTTAGGTTAATATTGCCTACGATCCCGACTGCGGACAATTTGCGTAAATAGTAATTAGAGACATGAAAGTAGAGTGAATGCGGTTGAGATGCGTTCTTTGCGTAGCATGAGTGGTATAAAACTTACTGATAGGGTGCGTAATAGCGTGATTAGAGAGAAGTGTGGTCTGAAAGAGAGTATTATTACAAGGATAGAGAAAGGTATGCTGCGTTGGTTTGGGCACGTGGAGAGAATGGATGAATCAAGGATTATGTAAGCAAATCTACAAGGGAAGTGTGTTAGGGCAAGGCGGTCGAGGGCGCCCTCGAAAAACGTATATCGACCAGATCGGCGATGTACTAAACAAAGCCCAAATAAGGAGTACCCGAAACCGTCGAGCGTGTAGGTATGACAAGAGTGATGAATGGGAGTGAAGCGAGAGAAGTATGTCAGAATAGATGCGAATGGCGCTCTGTTGTCTCTGCCTACCCCGCAGGGAATAAGGCGTGACGGTTATGTATGTATGTATGTAGTAATTAGATAGTAGATAGATAGTAAAAAATTCAGTTAGGTACATTCTTGCCAGTATGGTGACGGGCATAGAATACCAACTCCTACCACGTTCCCTTAGGCATTGACATCCCTAAGGCAACCTAAGGGGTTGTTCACACTAACGATTCTTTTCGGCGATTTTTAGGCGATGCGAGATCGCCGCGATTATCTTGTTTATGAGCATCAGTGATCGGCGATCGGATGCATTTTATGTCACTTGGACGTTTGACACCATGCATAGTAATGACTAAGTAATATGGATAAGTCAGTGTTATTTAAAATAAAAACCATTTTTATTAAAAAATTACTTAATTTAATTTGCTATAGTAAATAATCATTATTTTTTTCTACGTCAAC
Organism: Adoxophyes honmai; assembly: GCA_005406045.1. Classification (NCBI taxonomy): domain Eukaryota; kingdom Metazoa; phylum Arthropoda; class Insecta; order Lepidoptera; family Tortricidae; genus Adoxophyes; species Adoxophyes honmai. Next base: position 18,775 of record BHDV01066950.1, read on the forward strand.
AAATGTGAGAGGTGCATATTCGTAAACTGATATTTCGTTGTTAACAAACTTTAAGCAGGTAATACCTATTTTTTTGTCGAGAATTTATATAGTCATGTCCATATTGTTAAAATTGTGTGTGTTACATTCCTTAAAGATTGTCTATGCCTTATGACATGGCAACACCTGTCAACTTACTACTTCACTTCCTTTTTACGATTCCTTGGGTGCAACCATGCGCTCTTTAAAATGATTAATATAATGTAATGTTATAAAAGCCTAAATGTTGTGTATCTGAAACAATACACGAATATTCAAGCCATGCCTGTTTAATTCCACGAAGCCACAATATCCTCTGCAGCGCTGCTCCATCCACCATCTCTGCACATCACATATAATAATTTCGTCAACGATTTGACATAAAATGCTTCCGATCGCCGATCTCTATTTATGAGGCAGCTTGTTCGCCCCGTGCTCGCGACGATCTCGCTTCGCCTAAAAATCGCCGAAAAGATTCACAATAAGTGTGTACAGGTACAGGACCTAAGGAAAACACGTTTAGTGCTTTAGGTGACAGGCTAGCAACCTGTCACTATTATACCTACCTCTTCCACCTGTTATCTAATCTAAAATTATGCTAGAAGTGGCTACGAAGCGTGAAATAGTAATAATCACACACATTCTCACGCCTGTATTCCCAAGAGGGGTAGGCAGAGCACATGAATTCAAAAATCCAGTGCCACGTTTAGCAATTTCAGCAGGGTAACCAGATGGTTAAACGTGATATTGCAGTGACAGGTTTCTAGCCCATCGCCCACAATGCACTAGTAATAATCGTGATTTTGTTTATGTCACGTTTCGTATACTCTGCCTACCCCGTTTGCGAACATAGGCGTGATTGTATGTGTGGGTAGGTAGGTATGTAGTTCTCATACATTCAATTAATTAATATTAAGTTATTTTTAATTAGTTACACGTAATTTAAACTAATTTCATTCTAATTAGACATAAAGGTTAGTTGTAGGTAGGTACGTTTTTGTTATTATTAAGGGGTAAGGCTCAAAAAAATTGTACATAAATTAAGGGTTAATAAAAACAAAATCACGATCGCGTCACGTGTGTTACGAAAATTACCTATACAAAATGTATGGGTAATTGTCGTAACACAAAAGAATCAATTAACTTTTGTTTTTATTAAAGCCCTTAACTAGGTACAATTTTTTTGAACCTTACCCTAAGTGTTTTTTTAAGTTGTGATGACAAATCTTATACGTTTATAGTACTTAACTAAAAATACATACATACTGACATAATAAGGTTGTGCCATGGTTGTGCCTAAGTTAAGTTAAGCTACCTTAAGTTTAAGTTTAGTCTAATAACACAAAAGATTTAAAATACTTACTCAAGTTAATAATTTTCATTCAAATAACTGACCTTCCTTAAGTATCTGGTTACATAAACACCATAAAACGAAACCACTTATGAACACTTCACGTTAAAATTAAGTTATTTAAACATTACTTTAGTAGGAAAACACTAACATTTTGATAAAACTTAAGGCAAATCCGAATATAACCACTAATAATGTGCCAATCGATAAATTTAAATTACAACGACACGAAAATACACAAGAAAGATCTTTGAGTTTGATCTTTCACTGATTTCAACACATTTGATGTACTTTTTCATTCACATTCAATGGAAAACTGTTATGAATCGTATTCCTTGTGTAGTATGAAGTAACACAACCATAACAAATGGATCGAAACAACAAAATGGTGAAAGAGAGATGAGAATATCCTACTATCCTTTTCGTTCTGATTATTGATATTATTGCCATCTAGCGGGAGGAGACGGCACTAAAGAAGTTTGCAGACAACAGCGTCCTCTAACGGCAAGTAGCAAAACTTTATCAACATAAAAGTCGCTTGCGTTTAGTAACTGTTTCACTACTCTCTAACAGATGTCGCTAAACCAACTGATGTGATAATTTTAATAACAAACTATATAACAAAATACATATCGCTCACTTATTTTATGTATTGCGTTCTAGCAATAGCAAATAAATTTTAGCATAGCAAAAGAGTTCAACTTTATTGAATTTTACGAACCGCAATTTATGCGACTAGCACCATCTACCGTCAAGTAGTGGAACAAGGTTAAACTACAAAGAACGCAGTTCCGTATTTAGTTACAGTTCTTAATGATAGATGGGAGTAAAATAAAAACACGTAATAGTATCACTACTCCTCAATAGATGTCGCTACAGCAAGTTACATTTCCATTTGAATAATTTTCGGAAAACAACACCAAAAAGCATTAAAAATTGAAGGACATTCTTATTAATTTAATACAATCGAACAATTATTACGCCTATTGCATTCTAGTACGCACAGTTAACCTCTATTTGTCAGAATTCCTAATTTAATTATCGTCCAATATAATGACATGCCTCAGTACCACACATACTTCTTCGCCAAAGGCATTGAGTATTTTTTTTATACAAGTGGGTACTTTTCATCTCATCATGCTAGATTTATCTTCAATGGGAAATGGATTGCACGTTTCTAGTTGTTTAATTTTTATTATGCTCTAAATTAAAAATTATTGTGATCTCCTTCAAGATTTAGTGCTGACGAAAGGTATGTACTGTGAACTAATTTATGTTATTGTTATTATAGAAACAGCTCTCATTTTTATGTACAAATTAATTTTCATTACTTCGCCATACATAAGGTAGCTAAAGTTGTCCTGTTTGGTGTCGGGATAGAATAACACTCTCCATTTCTTCCGTGGATGCTGTAAGAGGCGACTAAGGAAATAGGTTTTAAGTGTGCTTTTGGCGACATGCTAGCAACCTGTCACTATACCTGCCAGCTTAAAACCTAAGAAATATGCTAGATGTGGCCACGAAGCGTGAAGTGGTCATGGTTTTGTCTGTGCATTTCGTGTGCTCCGCCTAGCACATTTGGGAATACATGCGAGATGTTTGTGTATATAATTCGTCAATTTTTCGCATGCACCAATTTTTTTATTTAGCTTGTAGTGTCCCACGGCTGGGCAAAAGCCTCCCCTTTTATGCATCTATTTATTAGAGCCTGTCCAGAAGGAGCGATTACGCCGCGATTTTGAAGTATTTTGAACGCGTTGGACTATTCATTGCTGCATATTTGTCACGCTTAATGAAACTACGACACATCGTGAAGAAGCAATGTACTCCAATACGCGGCCAACTCGCGCGTACCGCGTACCTACTTCTGGACAGGGCCTTAAGAGGATAGAAGTCGCGCCACTTCTCCATACAAACGTAGTCCCCTGTTTTCTCCGTGAATAATCGCATTAGAGCAAATTTTTTTTACATTATACTATTTGTATCTGTTGTGGCTATGCCCCTACGATTTGCTTTTATCGATACTCTAAATAAAAAAAAATAAAAATAAAAAATTAGAAAATCGATAAAAGCAAATCGTAGGGGCATAGCCACAACAGATACAAATTTAATGAAAAAAAAATTTTGCTCTAATGTCATTATTCACGGAGAAAACAGGGGACTACGTTTGTATGGAGAAGTGGCGCGACTCCTATCCTCTTAACTAGAAATGGTAGAGCGAGTAATAATCACAGTTTTGTCTAAGCAACGCCCCGTGTCCTCTGCCTACCCCATTTAGGAATAGACGAATAACTTGTATACTTTGTCCAGGCTCTAAAATGGCAAGCATTGGGCTGTCCCTCTCTGCGTCCGACGACAGCCGACCGAGGAGGCTGGTCCTCTCTGGCTCCAGCGGCGACGCCGATGTCTCCAATGATGGCGATCGGTAAGTGATCTCATCATGATCACATTCATCACCCAACCTTTGCAGGGTGGAAAATAAAAATAACTATAGATAGATCAGAGCCATACTCAAAGTGTTAGGGTTCTGCGATACCCCTAGAGAGGAGAGAGAGAAAAAACACCACCCTCTGGTCGAACGTTTTGACGCGGCCCATACACGGACGGACGAATGGATAAAGAATACACTTTTAAAAACTGTAGTGTTTTTGTAGGGTTCCGTCGAGTATTGCGCCTTCCAAAAGGGTTCCGTCGCCAATAAAAGTTTGAGAACCGCTGAATGAGATAGATAAATTCCAGTCAGGATAGGGATCCTAGGGACGTTTTCAAACCTATTTTTGTATTCCCTAAACGTTTTATGTCATAATGATCATTATTATATTTAGTTTTCCTAAGCATTTTATTTCAGGAAAGATTGTTTTGACGCTCCGCTATGTATGGTCATAAAACAAACCTAACCTATTTGATTTCTAAATATTTTTGAATTACCTAAGTATAAAGAACCGGCCAAGTCCGAGTCGGACTCGCGCACCAAGGGTTCGGTACTAAAAACAGCAAAAAACACGTTTTTTCTATGGAAGCCCCCCTTAATAAATAATATTATTATTATTTTATATTTAGTATTTGTTGTTGTAGTGTCAATACAAACACATACTCTGTGAAAATTTCGACTGCCTCCTAGTGCTGCCTAGCTATCACGGTTCTTGAGATACAGCTCGCCGAATGGTGATCACTAAAAATACCCAAAATATCACGTTTTTTCTATGGGAGCCCCCCTTAATTGTTATTAATATTTTGATTTTAGTATTTGTTGTTATAGCGGCCATAGAAATACATACAGATACAGCCTGGTGACAAACGGACAGACAGACAGCGAAGTCTCAGTAATAGGGTACCGTTTTTAACCTTTAGGTACGGAACCCTAAAAATGACCTGCCATCTGTTAACGTCTGTAGTTCTTTAGACAGTAAAAAGTGATAGGTACTATATCTAGCGCGCATCTCTACTCGCACTTTGCTATACTAAGCCGGCAGGTTATCAATTTTACATACATACATAACATACATACATACAGTATATCGTTTAGCAATTTCAGGGTAAACAGCTGGTTAAACGTGATATTGCAGTGACAGGTTGCTAGCCCATCGCCCACAATACACTAACCCTTTCCCAGAGTCGCCTCTTACGACACCCACGGGAAGAAAGGGGGAGGTGCTATTCTAACCCGGCACCACAGGTTATCAATTTTATTTGGCGAGAATGTCTATTAACGCCTGCCATAGGATTACGGGCTAGTGGTCTACATTTAATCTGTTAATCTAGTAAATAAGGCGTCCAAGGTCACACGGCGTCAATCTGAAACCTTTTGGGGCTTAATTTTGCTTTATTACATTATGTCACGTATGTATCATCATCATCATCAGCCTATATACGTCCCACAGCAGGGCACAGGCCTCCTCTCAGTATTAGAAGGCTTGGGCTATAGTTCCCACGCGGGCCCAGTGCGGATTGGGAACTTCACACAACGTTGAATTACTTCGTCGCTGTGTGTAGGTTTCCTCACGATGTTTTCCTTCACCGAATAGCTCGTGATAAATATCAAATTGTACACGTATGTATGTATAGGCGTGATTGTAGTATAAGTAGTTATACTCTAACGAGTTCCGGCTGTTACTCTGCTAGGCTCAGGTCAAAATTGTAACAACCCCCCCACCCAGCATCATCATCATCATCTCAGCCTTAGAACGTCCACTGCTGAGCATAGCCCCCCCTTTGGACACACATGTACCAGTTGGAAGCGACCTGCATCCAGCGTCTTCCAGCGACCTTTATTAGGTCGTCTGTCCATCTTGTAGGTGGACGTCCTACGCTTGCTGGTACGTGGTCTCCACTCGAGCACTTTTCGACCCCATCGATCTAATGTGCAATGAGGCCTAACACTGTGACGAGGTCCTACCCGAGCCGAACCTTTTTTCTTTTTTGGCCACTATTCTAAATTTATTTTTATTAAAAACATTACTAAATTTCAAATTAAAAAAAAAACATTACTTGTTTGGAACCCCTTTGGCTTGACGCATTAAAAATCCTGTCTTCAGACAGAAAAGTCACTTATTTTCCTGTATTTTTCCATTGAAGAAAAACAGTTCCACCAATCAGTTCTCATGTTCATTTACCAAACATCCACCATCATCAGTTGTCAGTTATATTAGTGATTTAGTGTGTGCTTTTTAATACAAATCTGGTCTTCAAGAATTTATATTATTATCCATAATCGTTTAATACCGAGGCACAATTGTAAGTTGCTAATATATTCCATAGATTTCTGTTTTATAAAGTGTACACCTACCTACCATACCTAAGTTCTGTTGTTTACCTTTTTATTTATCTTTGCCGTAGATGTGCCTCGTATCTCTATTTTAAAATAAACTGTCCATCACCACCATCTGCCGGCTTTCATTTCGCTACAATACATACACTACATAATAATACTGGAGTATATGAATAACTGGAGTATATGAAGGTGTCCTAAAAAATAGTGTCAAACGAAAGCCTAGATATAGAGGGCTATCCGAATCACCCCCCATGTAATTTATGTTCCGCGATTTTTTGTAGTTTATGAGTTACGAGAGAGATACATGCTTTTTTGCCGAATTGACCGAATAGCCAAAGTGCCATGAAAAAATGTTGAATCCTAAAGGATTGATTCCTTTCTTCGGCACATTCCTTTTTGGACATATTACGTTTTCAGCATATTCTTGTTTCGGCATATTTTTGTAAATAAATTATATTATGAAATACTTGTGACTTTGCTTGCGTAATAAAATAAAATAATATTTATTAGTGCAATATTATATTTTTATCAGTAAAATAAAAGACAAAATACATGTATTTCAAAGTATAATTTATTTACTAAAATGTGCCGAAACAAGAATATGCCGAGAACGGAATATGTCCAAAAAGGAATGAGCCGAAAAGAATCAATCTCCTAAAGTTGTATAAAATTTAAAATGTGTAAAATGTTTAATAAGTATTAAAAAGCTACAAATCACTGCATTATCGCTATCACTATCGCTACACAGTATTGTATTGTATGCGTAATACAGGAACAGAGGGGCACTGATAATTTCGAATGTATCCGATGTTGTCGTAACTCTGTAGAACGTTTCAACAAATAAAACTCTAGCATATTTATAAGTTTTAAGTTCATCATCATCATCATCGTCAGCCTATATACGTCCCACTGCAGGGCACAGGCCTCCTCTCAGTATGAGAGGGCTTGGGCTATAGTTCCCACGCGGGCCCAGTGCGGATTGGGAACTTCACACACAACGTTGAATTACTTCGTTGCTGTTTGTAGGTTTCCTCACGATGTTTTCCTTCACCGAATAGCTCGTGATAAATATCAAATTCGATATCGCACATAAATTCCGAAAAATTCAGAGGTGCCCGGGGTTTGAACCCATGACCCTCTGTTTGAGAGGCCACAGTTTGAACCGCTGGGCTACCACGGCTCAGTTTTAAGTTGGCAGGTTATAATAGTGACAGGATGCTAGCCTGTCGCCTAAAATACATTTACCTCAACTTATATCCTTGGTCGCCCCTTACGACATCCACGGAAGAAATAGAGAACTGTTTTCTAAACCCAACACCACGCGGCAATTGCTCAAAACTTGCCTGTGTACAAACATAACATCACGCCTCTTTCCCACAGGGGTAGGCAGAGACTACTTTGTTCCACTCGCTACGATCCTGACAAACCTCTTTTGCTTCATCCAGATCATAGAGGATAGAACCTATAGAGAAACAATGTTCGCAACCCCGGTCCGCAAATAGTTTGTTGATTTCAACATACTAAACGTCACCGTCACTGTCACAGAAACTGTACAGAGCCAATAACCGTAGAGAAAAAGGCACTAGCGTTACGCGCGATCTTGGACCGGCCAATAAGAGCACAGCGATCACTTCAATTGTTTTGCGGAATAATTTCCGAACAACCAAGATGACATTAGTACTCTATAGGTTCTATCCTCAATGATCCAGATTCATTAATCTCCATGGCCTGTGTGGTGTTTAGAATAACACCTCTCCATTTCTTCCGTGGATGTCTTAAGAGGCGACTAAGAATTAGGTTTACGTATGCTACTATACTATACTGTCACTATTCTACCTGTTCTTCATACATGCATTCATCACGCCTGTATGCCCTTGGGGTAGGCAGAGCACACAAAACTTAACATAATCAAAACCATGGCTATGCCGGAGATGATATTTGTGTGTTATTTAATGTTTGTTTAATGTTTGTTGTAAATTTTTGTTTGTTAATGGCATAGGAATGGAGAGAGAAAAAGAAAAGAAAAAAAATCAAAAAAATCAAAACATTGAAAAGAAAAAAAAACCTCTAGTTGTAATTGATTTTAAGAGCATATATTTAAAAAAAAACTGCTGTCTTTACGCGGAGCGCACAGTTTTTTCTAAAATAAAAAAAGTAATTCTAAAATCATCAAGGTACGGACCACGAGTCCGTAGATGAAAAATTTGTTAAAAAAAACCATGGATATTAACTTAGATTTTAATAATTTTAAACAAAAAAAACCGACTTCAAATTAGCAATATTTTAAAAGTATTCTGTTTACTGAATGTAAAATCTTGACTTCATCAACAAATTACCGAAAACGCCGTACATCTCCACATAAAATTTGAAGAGTTCCCTCGATTTCTCCAAGATTCCATCATCAGATCCTGGTTTCGTGCCGATGGGACCAATTTCGAGTTATACCCTTTCGATTAAAAAAAAAATTTTTGAAAATCGGTCCACGGGTTTTCGAGATATCGAGTAACATACAAAAAAAAAAAAAAAAAATAGGTCGAATTGACAACCTCCTCCTTTTTGAAGTCGGTTAAAAATACGAGAGAAGCGGCTACTAAACATGGGTTGTCTGTGTCACCCATTTGGGAATGCAGGCGTGATTGTAATGTATGTATGAATCAACAAAATAGACCGTGGTATTGTTGTAAACTGTAAAATGTCATATCACCATACCAGGGGCACATAAGCACATAACAGCTGCGCATGTTATCCGGCCCAGGCGTACATAAAATATGTAAATAAATACACTCGAATGATACTGTTAGCTGGAATACAGATTATATAGATAGAAGATTATTCTGTTTAGGAAAAAAACGTCCATTGTGTGACGTAAGTATAACTTTTTTTTCAAACTGTTTGTCAAAGGAAAAGTACTAGCCCGTTCGAACAAATCATTCTCCTATGGACATAATATTGAGGTAGAAAGCCCAATCTTATGATTTGCTTGACCTTGATTTCATTAGAAAATTTGTTAAAAAAAGTTTTAATAAAAAAAAATCGAGTGATAAGAGAGGCCTCTTTTTATGCTATGGGTGTGTAGCGTCCCAGCGCCACATTCGTCGAATAGCCGAACTAAACGATCCTACATCGCGCTAACGAAGTTACGACGAACGGTTGCATAAATACAACTTCCAACTTTCTCTCAACGGACTTCGGTCCCCAGGTAACATCTATCTGAAGAGAGATCTTGGAATCTTTCCCACAGGGGCATACGAACAAAAATAGTATTGCTTATCATAAAATAATAGCGTCGTAATCCAAAATAATAACTTGTTAAACTTTTAATTCTCAAAGTTGACCGTTAAGGTCTAATAAATCAACTTTTCAATTTGAATTGGGCCGATATTCATAAGCAGCGAATGCGGTTACCAATCGCCTTTAGACACCCGTAAAACCAATGAGTCGCAAGTGTATCCTGTATGTAGTTAAATTGTATATCAAAAGCTAACCTGACTAATATTCATCCGCGTTTGTTTACCGCGATCCCGCTGCTCAGCTGATAACTAAACCGCTACCTTTTCCAAGCTCAGTGCACCGCGCGCGTCCGAATCGGTTGGACGCCATTTTGAAAATATTACGGACGCGTTCAATTTAGTGTTTATGTTTACTTGCGTGTTATAGTGTATAAATTAAAAACAAATGTATTAAATTTAGTCTGTTTTAACGCTTTATTTGACAGTGTTTTTAATATTTAATTTTACGGATGGTTTGGGTTTTTTACGGCTGTTTTTGTATAACGAAGTGGCATTGAGACTTGAAATATTAAAAAGAAACTGTCAAATAAAGAGAAAAAAACTGGTGCAGTGATCGAAGTTTCTGGATAAGTGTTTGTTTGTGTCTCATTTTTAATGTTTGAACTGGTTTAGTTCTTTCTCTTAACCATGACGCAAAATAGAGGGGCTTATGAGTTTGATACTATACAGGAACAGGATAGATAATGTATAAAAATACTTCCAAAAAAAAAAAATCTCAGCTCAATGGAGTTTAAATAATTTTAAACAAAAAAAACCGACTTCAAATTAGCTTTATCCTGAAAGGAAACTTCTGTTTATGTACGTATTTACTAAAG
>BHDV01066950.1:37973-48915 GCA_005406045.1 Adoxophyes honmai
GTTCGTTCGTATTTGAAACGATTTTTGCCTTGGCGTCAGGAGGACAGCGTTTCACTTCGCGCCTTGGCGTTCAAAAGGTTAATTTCGGTATTTCAGTTGTTTTTGTATGTTATTGGAATGTTTTCATTTAATGTCGTACTTTTGTAGGATTACCTAAATACTATCTAGGAATATCAAGCTAAAATTCCAAATTAAAGGAGAAATTTTAGTTTTTAGTAATACCGGTAACGATCCCTGCAATAAAGTGTTTACTTACTTACAAATGCAGAAACTGCGGTGTAGGTATATTTCGATATAAGTCTGTGATTGCACTTATAGATAAACGATAAACCCATTAAAAATAAACAAATTTATATAAGAGGTCTTAAAGTAGTGATTGGGGAAATAGGTTAGGGTTTTTATTTTCTTTTGGAAATAGGTTAGAGTTTTTATTTTCTTTTGGAAATAGGTTAGGGTTTTTTTCCTGTGTGGTGTCGGGATCGAATACCACCTCTCCATTTCTTCCGTGGATGTCGTAAGAGGGCGACTAAGGAAATGGGTTTAGGTATGCTTTAGGCGACAGGCTAGCAACCTGTCACTATTATTACTACCTCTTCAATATGTATTCAAACCTAAAATGCTAGAACTGACTGAGCGCGGAATAATCATAGTTTTGTCTATGTCATGTTTCGTATGCTCTGCCTACCCCTATTGATACAGGCTCGACTCGCGCCTTGCCGTGCCAAGCCAGCTGAAGTTTTTGACATGTTTTATTACAAAATAGAGACGAAAACATCGATGCTTTTTTATCGGTTTTTAATTTTTACTTCTACAGCGTGTTCTAAAAATTTACTGAAGTGTAAAGAAAATAGAAGGTCAAGTGTAAAAATAAACCATACCATGTTTTTAACCACCCTTGTTGTAATAGACATAAGGTTGACACTAATTGTCTGTAGACTGGTAAAAAATTGGCTAAGGAACGAGTTGGACTCGCGCTCCGAGAGTTCCGTGACACGATAACATTTTAAATTAAGTACGTTTGAAAAATTGAGAGATCCACTTAGACTTTTATTTTTTTAACTTTATTTTAGATTTACAGCCCTGTATGGTATTGGATTTAAAATAACACCTCTCTATATCTTCCGTGGATGTCGTTAGAAGCGCCTAAGGAAAATACGGACGTGATTGTATGTATAAATCGTAAACTGCCGTTTATCATTCAATCAATTCAAATTTAAAAATAAATGGAAACATTTCATTAACTTTTATGTTATGTTATTTAGGTACGGAATTCTTCATAGACTCGCACTTCGCCGGTTTCTCATATGAAAAATTGATTTACTCTGAAGTAAAGCGTGACTTATTCCGAGGCTAATTTTTATTCCTCTTTGAATGCACACTTAAGAGGGCGCACACATTTTTTACGAACGTAATATAAGATCAGGTGGGGGAAGAGAAATTCAGGGGCAGGGCAGGGGTAAGAGGCACCACAGACCATAACTCGTCGAGTTATGAGTGATTATGGTCTGTAGAGCCCTCTTATCCCTGCGTTTCTCTTCCCCCACCTGACCTTAGTGGTTTTGGACCAATGTTTAAAAAATCGTGAAATGTAAATTAACTCATATTTAGCCATGAAAAAAATATGGTTAGACTAAACATATTCTGTAAATTTACAATAGAATTGTTTCATTTGTAATTACATTAAAATCAATGAGAAAAAAAATAAAGTAATGGTTCAACTTTCAAATTATGTAAAATGATATTTGAATAATAAAAACCAATAATTTGATTCATGTTAATCCGTTAATCCCCAGTAGACTATATTGTCTATCAGATAATAACAAGTTTATATCGTTTATGGTAAATTTTAATGGCAAATTTTCAAGTGAAAGACAGCTCTGACGCGTATTTTTGTGAAAAACCTTCAACAAATTGGCTAAGTAAAAGAAATCTGTGTTGCTAATAAAATATTTTTTTCCGTTAATCCCTAGAAAAAGAGTTTATTTATATGTTACAGTAGTTTTTCTTTAAAAACTTAAGGATTTATAGCTTTCTAAAGCATTGGAAAAACATCAAAATCACCGAATTTTGTGAGCACGCTCTTAACCAAGTAATTCTTTACGGCAATTACAACTAGACAATGCAAATTATTGTCATCCTCGAGTAAAAACTAGACAAGAACTAGTAGTATAAGTGATTGCATTCCATTAGCTAAGTACTTAAGCACTTTTATTAAATACTTACATACATAATACATACATATTCTCACGCCTGTATTCCCAAGAGGGGTAGGCAGAGCACATGAATTCAAAAATCCAGTGCCACGTTTAGCAATTTCAGGGTCACCAGATGGTTAAACGTGATATTGCAGTGACAGGTTGCTAGCCCATCGCCCACAATACACTAACCCTTTCCCAGAGTCGACTCTTACGACACCCATGGGAAGAAAGGGGGAGGTGCTATTCTAACCCGGCACCACACGGGTTAAATACTTACATACATAAAATCACGCCTGTGCATCCAAATGGGGTAGGCAGAGCGTGCGAAACGCTACATAGACAAAATCATCACTATTTCAAGCATCGCAGCCACTTCTGGCATATTTTTTGGTTAAAAACAGATGGAAGGGGTATAATGTATTCTGTTTACTGAATGTAAAATCTTGACTTCATCAACAAATTACCGAAAACGCCGTACATCTCCATATAAAATTTGAAGAGTTCCCTCGATTTCTCCAAGATTCCATCATCAGATCCTGGTTTCTTGCCAATGGGACCAATTTCGAGTTATACCCTTTCAATTAAAAAAAAAAATTGAAAATCGGTCCACGGGTCTCCGAGATATCGAGTAACATACACACAAAAAAAAATTAGGTCGAATTGAGAACCTCCTCCTTTTTTTGAAGTCGGTTAAAATCAGATGGAAGGGGTATAATGGTGACAGGTTGCTAGCCTGTCGCCTAAAGCATACCTAAACCCATTTCCTATTCTCTTACGATATCCACGTATGAAATGGAAGTGTTATTCTATCCCGACATCACACAGGATTTAGCTACGAAACACTAAAAATGTCTTACAATTTTAGATTGACTAGGTACGCTTTTTAGGGTTCCGTACCCAAAGGGTGAAAATGGGACCCTATTACTGAGACTTCGCTGTCTGTCTGTCTGTCTGTCACCAGGCTGTATCTCACGAACCGTGACAGCTAGAGAGTTGAAATTTTCACAGATTATGTATTTCTGTTGCCGCTATAACAACAAATACTAAAACCAAAATTATAATAATTATTAAGGGGGGCTCCCATAGAAAAAACGTGGTTTTTGCTGTTTTTGGTACGGAACCCTTCGTGCGCAAGTCGGACTCGCACTTGGCCGGTTGTTTGTTAATGCGCTGATTCGAAGAAAATAAATTACTGTAGGAATGTGTGATCAAGGATTCCAATTCATGAGTCATGATGGAATCATTTCACAGTAAACGTCATAATGACAAAGCGTTAATTAACAAGGAAAAATGTAAAGACGTTTTCATTGAAAAGGTTAGTTAATATTCAATAGGTACTAATAATAGCTACAGGTTGAAATATATCAAAGGGTGTTTGTTATTGTACATGGCTGAATTCTCATATTTGATCTCACACATACGTTCCGCCGAATTCCCAAAAATAAAGCACACAAAACGCTACATGGTCAAAATCATTTCTAGTGTCCGACCGAAGCTTCGGCTTCGGCTTCGGCTTCGGCCACCTTCGGCCAAAAAATCCACCTTCGGCCAAACCTTCGGCTTCGGCCAAAATTTGGCCGAAGCTTTGGCCGAAGCCGAAGGTTTGCAAATTGTGATTTGAAATTGAACGAACGATGCCAGAGCGAGACGGATAGTGCACAGCGCTTAGTAGAACAGCGTTTCGCCGACGCGATCGCATTGCTTGTAGTTAATCTTATAAATAACTGACAACACATAACACAACAACATAAACACACTTGATTTCGAAGCGAAAACTACGGAAAATATACTGCTGTTTTTTTCAATTTTAGCAAATTCTCTCATTTCTTTGGGTCAACACACCTTCGGCTTCGGCCGAAGGTTTTCATGAAAGCCGATTAATCGGCTTCGGCTTCGGCTTCGGCCAAAATTGTACCTTCGGTCGGACACTAATCATTTCACATTTCGTAGTTTCGTCACTCATATTTTCTAGCTTTGAAATTAAGAGGTACAATAGCGACAGGTCGCTAGCCTGTCGTCTTAAATGTTCCTAAACCTATATCATTCACTAGCTTTCCGCCCGCGGCTTCGCCCGCGTGAGATTCGGTTATATTGTGGTATATAAACACAGCAAATTTACATGTTCATATTCGATGTTTTACACCCTTGGTTACATTATTGACGATTACCAAGGATCTCTATTTTTTTTTTAAATGAAACGGAGCCTATGTCAATTCGGAAGAATGTAGCATTCTAATAGTGTTTTTTTTTAAATCGGCCCAGTTCTTTTTGAGCCTATTCACTACAAACATACAAAAATACAAACAAATCTTTCCTCTTTATAATATTAGTGCAGATTAGTCACCTTTTACGACGTCCACGGAAGAAATGGAGAAGTGATTTTAAATCCAACACCACAAGGGTCATGGATCACAGGTTTTTTAACATGATGTATAATTTAATTCCCCGTGTGGTGCCGGGTTAGAATAACACCTCCCCCTTTCTTCCCGTGGGTGTCGTAAGAGTCGACTCTGGGAAAGGGGTAGTGTATGTGGGCGATGGGCTAGCAACCTGTCACTATTATACCTCTTCCATCTTTGCAAACCTAGACTATGCTAGAAGTGGCTGCGAAGCGTGATATAGTAATAATCATGGTTTTTATCTATGTCACGGTTCGTGGGCTCTGCCTACCCCATTAGGGAACACAGGCGTGATTGTATGTACCTATGTATAGTTTAATGTTTGCCGAAATATTATCGGAGATTAAGTATACATTTTATACAAGGCTATGCCCCTCCCAACACCACCCAGCTATGGCGTGCAAAAAGACAGTAAAATCGCAAACACGCATATTTGGATAGAGATTTTTAGGGTTCCGTAGCCAAAAGACAAACAACTTACAGAAAAACCCTTAGAGACTCGTCCTGTCTGTCTGTGGGTATATCACAGAAACTTTTCCCGAAACTACCACCGGGAAAACAATTTTCGCACGCCTAAATCGCCTAATTCTTTCTGTAGAATAATTTGTATTGGGTCATTGTCATAACCCTAAAAAAACATGTCCATTTGTAATATATAAGACATTTTTAATAATTGCATTTAATTTACATCATAACTATAAAGTACAGGAAACGTACTAGACTATACTATATCGTATTTTCTATAAATGTAATATTTGTTTTGTTTATCACCACAAATGTAACTGAAAGTCCACTTCAATGGACTGTCCGGGTTCCACCTGTTAATAGAATGTGGCTTTAAAAAAATACATCTCTTTTATTATTGTACAAAAATGCCATTTTTCCCTAATCTTTATATGATTTCCATTTAACATTAATAGGATTTAAAAAATTAGATGGAAATAAAACACATTTTTTGCATCATTGAATCTTGTCACAGAATTTATTGTCTTTTTGGTGGACATTACTTTAAATTCCAAAAAAATTAGGGAAATGTCAAATGAATAGACCGGAACATATAATTTAACTCATTCACTATCGCACTATCCCTGTTAGCATCCATTTTGCCGTGACTTGTGCGCAGCAGACGATATTGTTGTGTTAACAAGAATATTTGGTGGTGTCAATGTTGAATTGTCTTTCCGGTTACTGCTGTATTTTGTAAGTACATCGCTATAAATCCACCAAACGTTTTTAATAATTAGTTAAGCAATCAAACATTGTAAATTATGCCTTGCCTTTTGAATAATCCTTTAAATGGCTGGTGTTGTGAATGATATTGCGGAAAAAGTCCATTCGGTGGACGTCTTTTTGGTGGACTTTTTATACACCCAAACGATAAATGATTATATTATGATTGATTCTTGTACTTTGGTTTAATTTTTTATTATAACTTTAAAAACTAGCTTCTGATTCCTTTTTTGTTTTATCCGTAAATGACTAGTGCCTGAATAGTGAATGTTTAAACGTAAATTCTGTAAAGGTAAAAAAAACTGTAGAAGATTTAACAAAAACATACAAAATAAGCTTTGAAGGGAAAATGGAATGATGCACGACAATGCAGAAAAAAATCAATATACAAAAAGAAGCTTAAAAGTACATCGCACGCAAAATACCGCCTTCCATTCTAATTATTTTAGTACCATGAAATGGGTGAACGTATTGCAGTGAAAAACAGAAGAATGTTGAAAGCAAAGTAACTTACTTACTTTAGAAAGAAGTTGATGACTTTAGAATGCAGCAACCGTTAAAAATTAGTGAGTGCAGTCTGTTTGTTGATTGAAAAAAATGTTAATAAAAGTATACAATTTTTGGAGGTATATTCTGAAAGTTCGGATACGTCAACGTTAAAACCAGGAAGAGCCACCAAACCCCCACTTTCATACATGCTTCTTGAAGACTTGAAGGCTTTCTAGTCTTCGGAGGACGAAGGCATATTTGGTCCACCGAAAAGAATTGTCATTTCGTTAGACAGACACAAAATATTTTTTATATACTTTTTGAATGTATTTACGTGTCTGATTGTTCATGATTATGAGAATATATCTTGAACGTTATTTTTGTTTAAGATGTTTACCGCTTTTTGTTTTGTTTATTTATTATTAATTAACATAGTTAGACCACTCGGTGGACATATTAGTCTTTTCTGTGGAACCGAAATATCGTTATTTCGTTATAAATCGTTTTTTTCGAATAATTGATCACTGAATGATACTCAGTTCTGTTGCAAGTTAGAGTAAGAGTCGTAATATACCTTTGATTTTTATAAATCACGTGTTTCATTTTTTGGCGAAAAAAATTGCCAGGCTTGACAATGACCCTATTGGACTCATTCCAATGGCCAGACACTCCTGAATTTCCCGATGTGTCACATGTCGGGTTTCCGTAATCAGTTGACGCACAACATCGATGTTTTCTTGGGTGACTGCCGATTTTGGTCGGCCTTCACACAAGTCGTCCATGAGGGAAACACGGCCACGTTGAAATTCCGAAAACCACCTGTTATTGTAGTCGTCGAAGGTGCTTCATTATTAAAAGCAGCAATCATCTGGTCTCCACATTGTTTTTGTGTTAATCCACGTTTAAAGTTGTAGTAAATCATAAATAAAAATTGGACTGGACAATTTTTACACCAATCACCTAGTCCCAAAGTAGGCAATTTGATGCCTGTGTTATGGGTACTAGACAACGAATAAACATACTTATATAGATAAACATCCAAGACTCGAAAGCAAACATTCGTATTCATCATACATCTGCCCCGATCGGGGATCGAACCCGGGACCTAAAGCTTCACAGTCAGGTTATCTAACCGCTGGGCTATCCGGCCGTCCATAGTCCTTAAATCACAAGATAATTCCATGTTGAGCAGCGACTCATTAAGTTCAAAAAACAATCGATATCGAACCATTGTTTTTTTTTCTATGTGGCCAGTATTTTAAGATATAGACACTTTGACGATTGTAAAAAAGTGTTATGTGTTTTTATTACCATTTTAACTCAAGTTTTCAAACGCTATTGGACAACAAAATAATCTATTCGACAAACAAACAACTGACAGTCATCAGTCATTCACCTATTGACAGATTGACAGCTCAGTTACTGGAAAAAGCCAGATAGAACTGGAAAAAACCGGTCCTTGAAAGATATCGATCCGATTGATAAGATAATCGATATCCGTGTTGTGAAGTGCTTTTAGAGTTCAACCGAAATTGTAAAAGGGTAACTACAAATACTAGAGATTTGTAATCTAGAGCATACATACATACGCATTATGTTGATTATATTACGTACAGTGGTGGACAGATAATTAGAAACACTCCATACAATCACGAAAATATTAACATGAACTAGCGGTAGTAGCGAAAAAAACGTAAATAATTCATAATTAATTATGCAGGGATGTAGCCACAACATTAAAATATGCGTACAATGAAAAAAAATACATCAGAATTTTATAATTTTTGTGTAAAATGAGTTTATTTATTGATAACTTGAATTTCCGATACTGGCTGTTTGGACACATAATTAGAAACAGGGTCACAAACATACTTTTTTCTTTTGAATAATTAAAAAAAACCTTCTTATTACTCTTTTGGCGGCAATTAACATCAACTTCAGTTACAACAGCAGTAAATTAAGTTCAAAATGAGAATAAAACAAAAGTTATGAGGCGTCAACTCGATGAGTAATAGTAAATCCACGTTTGGACCGAAGGGGACATCCAAAAGAATCGTCAATCACTTAGGATGCACCATAAGAAGGTATTTCATACCATCGACCATTGCAAAAGACATGGAACTACTGAAAACCAAATTAGAGGCACGGCCGAAGAAAACATCGCCCAGAGAAGATTCGCTTATCGTACGGTAAGCGAATCTTCTCTTGAACAAGGCCCGTTTATAGGCTCCAATGAAATTATAAATGAGGTTTACACATAACATGACTCCAAAAACGTGAAGTGTAGACTAGTACCCAGTCAGTTAGATGAAGCAAAACTGTTTGAGGGGGTGTCCAGAAAGGTACCGGCCCTACAGAACAACATAGAGATGGGATAATTAATTGCAAAAAAATACAGCAAGTGGACAATATAGGAATACTCAGATAAAAAGTTTTATTTTAAGATGAAACTAAAAATAATTATGGTGAATTCTGACGGAAAACGTTACATTAAACGTCTACCAAACCATGGTTTCAATAATAAATACACAAAATTATGGTTAAGCATGGTGGTGGAAACATTTTGATTTTAGTTTCATCTGAAAGTAAAACTTTTTGTCTATTCCTGAACTGTCAACTTGCTGTATTTTTTCGCAATTAATTATCTCATCTCTCTTTACTGTTCTGCAGGACCGGTACCTTTCGGGAAATCCCCCTAAACAGTTTCACTTCAACTAACCGACTGGCTACTAGTCTTCACTTGACGTTTCTGGGGTCATATGACGTGAAAACCTCAATTCTAATTTCATTGGAGCCTATGAACGGGTCTTGTTTAGCAAATAAGCGAATCTTGTCTGGGCGATTTTTACCTTGCGTGTGTCTTTCTAATTTAGTTTTCAGTAGTTCCATGTATTTTGCAATGGATCTGATAGCATTCAAAGTGGTCGACGACTCTTTTCTATGTCCTCTTTCGGTCCAAACACGGACTTACATTTACTTAGCAAGATGACACCTTATAACTTTTATTTTTCCCCATTTTGAACACAATTTACTACTCACCAAACTAAAGGTGATGTGTAATTGCCACCACAAGTGTAATAAAAAGGTTATTTTTAATTTTACAAAAGAAAAAAGTATGTTAGTCACCCTGTTTCTAATTAAGTGTCCAAACGGCCAGTAACGGAAATTCTAGTTACCAATGTATAAACTAACTTTACAGCAAAATTATAAAATTCTGTTGTCTTTTTTTTCGTTGTATACATATTTTGATGTTGTGGCTACATTACTGCATAATTAATTATGCCTTATTTATGTTTCTTTTACTACTACCGCTAGTTCATGTTCGTTGTTTACGTGATTGTATGTAGTGTTTCTAATTATCTGTCCACCACTGTATGTACGCCATTAGATTGCCCGTGTATTATAAAAAAAAATGAGTATCGCAACCAATCACAAGGTTTTTTTATTATTTTATTGGATAACTTCCTACAAAAATCGATACAAAATTGACTTTCGATAGTGGAGGCACAACACTATTTTAGAATTGCAATAACAGGCAACATCGGTAATGTGTAATGTCGTTTTAGTATCTGACATTTAAAAATAGACCATATTGCTAAATCTGTTTTTATGCCCGTGTGGTGCCGGGTTAGAATAGCACCTCCCCCTTTCTTCCCGTGGGTGTCGTAAGAGTCGACTCTGGGAAAGGGTTAGTCAGGTTAGTGTATTGTGGGCGATGGGCTAGCAACCTGAATTTGCTAAACGTGGCACTGGATTTTTGAATTCATGTGCTCTGCCTACCCCTCTTGGGAACACAGGCGTGAGAATATGTATGTATGTATGTATGTTTTTATTTTAACTCAGATCTAAAATTACGTTTGAGTTTCATCTTTGTACTGTCAAAGATTGGCTATAAGAGATCCCTAAAGGTATAAGCCCGGTTTCCTACTTTACCATTTTGCTTGCGTTTCTTTTTATGTTGTGTTTCTTTTTGTACAGTAAAGTGTTCACTTACTGACATATTAAAGTAGCCCGAGTTGCTTGTTTTTTGCGTGTCAAAAATAGTGATGTGCCCATTATCGATACACGATAAAATAAATTTATGACAGATTTTTGTTACTTCTGTGTAACATAGGACGAAGTGTCGCTGCACACGGGCCACCGGCCACAGCCACAAACGTCGCGAGAAGCTAGACTCGTCAGCTACAGAAGTAGTTGAAGTGCGACAGCCACTTGTTTAGTTCAGACGCCGCGCCGTTTAGTGGCCGTTGCTGGGCAAGAAGCGAGCTGCGACAGCTGTAGCGTGTGGCGGCCATAATAGGCGCAGCGCAGACGGTAGACTTTTCGCGCGATCGATTCTGCGGCGCATTAAAAGTCTGCGTGGATTGTATGCATTGTGCGCGTCGTGTGCGTTACTGCATATAATTCCATAGGTTCTATTTCCACAGACTAAAAATATTTCATTAAATATATCATTGGACAATAAGTACACCAGTCACCTAGTCCCAAATTAGGCAATTTAATGCCTGTGTTATGGGTACTAGACAACGGATAAACTTTCCTTATATACAGGGTGACACATAAGACGTAATACAAAACCATTTATTTATAGAAGTTACCTTAATACTTAAAGATCCCACTATGTCC
>BHDV01067005.1:6596-26103 GCA_005406045.1 Adoxophyes honmai
TGACTACATTGAAAAATAAAATAAAATATGTTAAAAGTTATTTGCGTCCTTATCATTCTCAAAACTTATTGAACGCCCCTCGTAGAATTAAATTTGAAATTCAATCGCTTCGGTCGGCTTTACTCGACGTGCTCACATTTGCTTGTATCGATTACCTTTTTGCAACTAATCCAACGTGTTCATTTATAGGTATGCAATTCTATTTTTTTTTTTTTGTGGATATTTCATAATCTCACGTATGATTTATATGTAAGTCTAAACTAAAGCACGCAGTGGAACCAGAATCTTCGTGCCGTCAGTAGCAAAAACGCGTAATTACCCAACTGCCGACTACACTCTCTTGAGAAAATGAGTTCTAATAGCGTAGCATTAGCTTTACTCAGACTGTCAAATAATTGCTCGTTTCCGACGCGCAAATTCGAGTACAGACCACAATTAGGGAAGGATCGTTCGCGCGCGGTAATGACATCTTAGCCACAATACAAACTGCCATCGTATCCTTTTGAAATAAAGTCGATTTATAAGTATCGAATACGTGGAAATTTATGCACGTACGGATAAATTGCAGATCGAGGTGCAGTGAACTGCAGACGCAGCTATAGGGCCTCCACCCACTCTATCAATCGTGCGCATCAATAATGATACCTCAGGGCACCGCAAACGTAATACATCGCTGTCTTGGTTACCTTTTAGCAAAATTAAACTTTTTTTACAATATGTTCTCTTCGAGCAACTTAAGTATGAAAGAAAAAAATTAAGGCAAAAGCTCATACTAATTATTTTCCTAATCGAAGCAATCTTTAGACAATGCCATCCGGAAAATGTCCTCAAAACATTTTAAAACGTTCATTTTGTTATTATTAATTGAAACCTTCAGATAGGTTCTGTTTAAAAATGATTTCCCATACAACAGATGCATTCCCATGCCCGCACTTTATAGCAGGACATAAGAACCGCGATTATGTTTTTGGTCCTTTCTCCACCTCTTTCAGAAGCGGGATCACAAAATATTTTCAAGTAGAATACATTCAAATGCGAACTTAGATAGTAACGGAAAAGCCATAGCTGTACTAGACTCGTCGAAGTTAGTAATTTAGCCGGTAATGACGTAGACGTGATAGTTTACTGAGCGTGCGCGATGCTTCGCTTCTTGCGGTAATGATGTACCCCGTACCATGACCTAGGATTACATCTACTCGGTGCCCACAAAGACAAAAGCTAGAAACAATATTTTCTAACATGAACAGTCATGGTTTCTTCTATGCAATGTTTCGCGTGCTCTGCCTACCTCATTAGGGAATACGAGCGTGATTTTTATATGTATAACTCCTAAACAACTTAAGTATTTTGAAAATAAGAGTGCGGCCCTTTTAGCGCTATTTGCCAAGGAATTGTTTTATTTTATTGCATGCATGTCATTAAGTTACTATTTAAAACACAATAGCCATGACATGTATTTTTAGATAAGTCCGACAAAAATGTTTTGTCTGTGTAATTTCGGTTAGTAAATCTTTCTTTTCTTTCTTTCTTCTACTTCCGTACTTTATCTACAATTATTACAGGATTCAATTGCAACTTGGAGAGTCAAAAAACAGACTTTAAAAATATAATTCAAGTGTACTCGGCATCCTTATTATCTGAAATAAAATAACACACAAACACACTCTCAACACCACAAAAAATTCAAAGCCGAAAATCCAACATGTTTTTCAAATTAAAGTGTGAATCCTTTAAACGCGTCGTAAAGACGGAAAAGGGCTATTAAGTGAGGCTTAGCGTCGGATCGCAGCCGAAACCGAAATAAGTAACGAACGCGAGGGTATTAGGAGTTCCAGTGAGTTTAAACGAATAAATATCCGGATTATGGAAGAACCCACGCTAGTTTTTGGCACTAGAAATAAATGAGTCAAGTGTTAAAACAAGAAGCAAATCTTGTTTTTTAATCGCGAAGGAAATCTATTCGTATAATCATAAAAAAATGATATTACCATGGACCCCCATAAAGTATAACGTCTGATTCTATTATTTTTTACATTAAAACAAATTTAAAACTTAAAGCGACATTACGTAAATAGGACTGCACTGCACTTGTATTATAAGTCAGTGGTGTAACATACTGTAGCTAACAACAAAGGCCGTGTAAAAACGCGTTCCTCTGTCTCCACGGCAATTGGTTACGGGCGTATCGGCTGTTCAAATCGCATCGCTTAAACATTAGAACATTACACAAGCCCACGTTTCATTCCCAATGTAATCTCCGATTAGTGTAAAGAAACTGACTGGCCTCTGATAAAATTTATCAACCTCTAAAATTATTTTTAAAAGGATATTAAAACCAATCAAGAAAAACAAGAAGTGGAATTGTTTTGCTAGTAGATACTCGACATTCTATCATATGCAATATAACTTATCCTACATTACACGAGGATATATGCCGCAAGCGCAACCATATAGCTGCATTTAATTCGTTTGTAACATATATCTTTAGGTAAGAAACTGAACAGGGCGAGCTTTGTTTTCCCACGGGTAAGAGCTAGCCTTCACTATTTTCAGTTACCAATAGCCATCTAGGGAACGATTCCCACCTTTCATGCACTCTCACATAAATTTCTATATGGATTAGTAGATATAGGATAGTTTGGAAACTAGGAATTACCCCTTCTAGATAATTTAGTGAGCAAATCCGATATTATGTTCAGATTCTAGGCAAAGGAACCTTAATACCACACTATATCGAGATAGAAGATATTTCTGATCTTGCACGCTCACCCACACTACAGCCGGCTAATCTCGAGATCTCGGTACGACTTCGGACGTTAGTGGGCAGTAATCTGCCCCTCGACCCTGCTCAGCCATTCATACGGTCTTCAAGATACATAAAAATATTGAATACATTATGTAGATAGAACTGCGAATTAATTTTCTATTCACAAAGATCACTGTAGATTAAGGCCGGCCGGTCTGTTAAGTGCTCATGGAAATTAATCGATGTTGTTTTTGTTTGAAGACGATTGGAAAATTTTACACCAGTGTGCCTACTCCATTAGCAATAGACATGGAAAAGAGCACGCAATATACCTACTATCGAACCAACTGATTCCTGACCCATCGCAGAACGTTGTCACAATAAACGTTATAAGAGATTTCGCCTGTCGAGCAATGCAATGTCAGTACGACATTTACTGTGTATTGTATAGGTTCTATGGTGGGTCAGGAATCAATTGGTTCGATGGTACGATATTCATTGAATTTTGCATGAAATTTTTAGTGAAATTCAATTTCAAGACTATTTTACGAGTCATAGCAGTCCTAGCGGAATGCAAACTACTTACGCAATGTTTTAATTTACAAAACAGTGCAAAACACGCTCAGAATTTGAGTTGACTCACGCACAAATCTAAATCAGGTCGTACCGTCTGAACGCACAATTTTGTAAGGCTATCCATACATTGTTCGAAACCTAAACAAAGGCTTGTTGTAGAACAAATACCTCATTTTAGAGAGGTAAACGCCCCGGCGTGTAAACTGTATAAACTTTACAACAAACGTTCGTATTTCCTCCGGGTCGACGGCTTGTAAACAAACGAGTGCGTGAATTCGTACTACGGCACTGTCGTATGGCAAAGAGTTGTGACGTCAGCAAGATGTGAACATATGGGATGATGTGCAGTGACGGATGGGACCAGAAAAGAATCTCTGGAGTTTACATTAGTCTATTACAAGACCAACATCGTCTCATAATATTTCACAAATAACATTATTGACGACTACAACCGACAACATCTGATGCTGCCTGTGTATCTGTTCGAAAATTTGTGATTACGACCATGTTAACATCACAACTTTGTCACCGAGAGACATGATGTCATGTCAGTACTACTCCTACGCTCTTTCACTCCGACAAGCATCTAAAACACTACGTCATTCCTCACTTTTAAAATCGGCTGCCACAAGCTTATCATTTTCATTAATCCAATGACGCATTTATCCGTATAAACGATCTCGGTGGCAGGCACAATTCAATTTATGTATCTCTCAATCTGGCTTCGGATATAGATTTGTAAATCATCTCGGTTTTGGAGCTTCAGCTCTAAGCGACAACAATACTCATGTATTGGGGAATTATCAGAGGATCTGTCGGACATCGAGCATTGACTTGGTAATGGTTACATGGAACCTGTGCACTATATTAGAGGTGGTTAATAGATTCCATTGCGATGTAAGGAATTGGATTTTGTTTGACGTTTGACTATATGGAAATAGTTCTCATACAGAATTTCATTCCCACCTCGCCTCACCGCTGGAAAATCAAAAAGCACCTGAAAGGTACTACCTAGTACATAGAAGACTTTTTAAGCCACGTTAAACACTAGAACTTTTTTTTAATTACTGAACTAACGAAGGAGACTGAATCAAACACGATATTAACACTTTCAGGGACTTGATCCATGAGCAAATTTTTATACAATATAAATACATAAATGAAACTAAGTAGGTAGGGTAGGGTACATTGCTGGGTATAATGCTGCTTCAAAAGAGTAGCATATAGGTACCACACAACCGCTGGAAAAAAACTAATTTCCATACAAACATCACAACATGACAATTTGTATTCAGTGAGTTAGCATATGCAACCATTCTGAAGGGTTGGGACGTAAACACATTGTCATATCAATCCGAGATTTCTTTGACACAATAGTTTACGCCTCCCATGCATGCCGGCGCATGCGGTAACAATGGCATCGCCGAGTGGGTGAAGTGGCCTTTGAACAGGTTCTTAGGAACGATGCAAAAAGAGTCTGAACACAAGCAAACACAGAGACATCGAAAATTGACCTTTCTTGGAAATCTCAAAGCAAGCTCTTTGATCATACTTTGTATCCGATATTCAATAATACCTAAATTAAGGAAGATTTGGAACCAAGTACCTAATTAACACATTCACGACCAAGCCTAAAATCAAAACATCTGCGCGGAACCGAGTAGTCTGTAGCTAGTACAAAACGAACCGGGCTACCGGGTTCTCGGTATCTCGCGAATGTTATGAAGAACCCGGGAGCCGGATCCTTGGTTCTGAATGTGTTAATATACTGTCTGAAACTCACAAGATAAAAGTTGTAGTCCACATTAAACACTTACGAACAAAACATGCTTTTAAGTATGATAGACTACCCCAGTTCAGTTGTAATTCTAAAACCCTAGTATACGCATGACTTCATTGTTCATGATAGTTGGGTTATGGCTTACAAAGGCGTTGTTCCAGCCAAACAAGTAATCGACATTTACCGATAGAATAACCGATACCGATTGGGTACCAATTTGATGAAATTATTTATACCGCAAGGACGAGAAGGTTGGCCGCGTCGCTCGAGGTGTCTGGGCTAACGCGCGGGAAAAACGTAAAAGAAAGCAATCCGGATAGGGCTGTCAGTAGGGTTAAAATATACGTAAAAAATATGGGAACGCTTTAAGATACAACATACCTACACCGATTTAGTGAGGATAAATTTTAAAATCTCGTCTACAAGGAACCTCCTTTCGATAATTACTAACTCTTTTGACTTAATTGATTTCTGACCCACCGTAGCACATTGACACAATAAACTTAATATATCCCATTGTAGTAGGTACGACACTGCAAACAGGGTCTGGGTCAGTAATCAAAAGGCTCGCTAGTACGTCTGGCACGACAATACGCGATACTTGTCACTATCTGTCTTTAACTGTGTGTGAGTACTTAGGGGGCGTCCATAAATTACGTGAGGTGTTTTAGGGGGGGAGGGGGTCGAGTCAAATCTCACCTAATCTCACGTTGGGGGGAGGAGGGGTCACGGCAAATATCACGCAATTTTTTTCTTGTTCGAAACAAACAAAAAAACTACTATTTTGGTCCATTTAATCCAGATGCCTAAG
Source organism: Adoxophyes honmai (assembly GCA_005406045.1). Classification (NCBI taxonomy): domain Eukaryota; kingdom Metazoa; phylum Arthropoda; class Insecta; order Lepidoptera; family Tortricidae; genus Adoxophyes; species Adoxophyes honmai. The sequence goes on from BHDV01067005.1 coordinate 12,510, forward strand.
GTCTTAAAAACCGAAGTGGGGATGTGGATGGCGCTTTACGTTTGACACTTCATGGGTGTATCGGAATGAAGAACAATTAAAGTTTTTTTTTAAGTTACGTCATTCACTTTATTTTTTCTTTTCAAATAAATATGTTTTTTCTTTTTACAGTAACAATCCAACGCGTTTACGTAACAAAACCACATTTTGAAAAATCTCACGTGAGATTTGGGGGGTGGGGGAGGGGGTTGAATAAAATCTCACGATATCTCACCAAGGGGGGAGGGAGGGTCAGAAAATTGAAAAAAACACCTCACGTAATTTATGGACGCCCCCTTAATTACTTCTAATAATACAGTACAATCAAAGAATTTGCTTCCCAACCCGCCATGGAATCTTTTGATAGTTAGCATCGAAAGTAGTCCCCGAAATCGCACCGCTTTTCTATGGAAACTTACCCCCACTACTTAAAATCTTGCCAGGGTCTGTATTTTCCTGGTCAAGTAAAGCTTAAGCCTCGTTCGGACTAGGCTAATATTTTAGTCGAGTTGCGAGTATTTTAATAGCTAAGCGTGTCTGAACAATGAAAATTTAGTGTGTTTCATAGTTCAAACACGTTTGGTTACTAAATTACGCGCTACTCGACTAAAACAATAGTCCGAACTAGGCTTTAAGGAGTTGAATTCCTTGATTGTGAGTACTGAAAATGACTCAATACTAATTAAATCTCACACAAAATTGGTAACCATATTCAAAGGTTGAATAGCAAGCCAACAATGTTAATGAAATGAATCACGTAGTATAGGAAAAATACCATCATTCAGCGCATTTACTGCCATAAATACAACGGCCGAGTGAACTATAAGATATTTATTGCCATTGAAGTCATAGGGAAAACCGCAGTGACTTCATTGAGTGAAAATAAGCTTCTTCGATAAATACGAGTAAATGTCCTATTGGTCGTAAATTTTATTTTCTCCCACTCAACAAAATGAAAATCGACATCGCGTAGGACCAACGAGCTATGTATAAATGTATGGAAGCGTAACATCAATTCATTACACGCAATCATGTGTTCCTAAATGGGGTAGGCAGAGCACACGAAACATTACATAGAGAAAACACTAATTATTTCACGTTTTCTTGCATTATTTTAGGGTTAAAAATAGATGGAAGAGGTAAAATAGTGACAGGTTGCTAGCCTGTCGCCTAGAACATTTCCTTAGTCGCCGTAAGAGTACGACAGCCACGGAAGAAATGAAGAGGTGTTAATCTAAAACTAACATACATACATACAGTCACGCCTGTATTCCCAAATGGGTTAGGCAGAGCACACAAAACGCTACGTAGACAAAAAAAAAGACTATTTCACATTTTGTGGCCACTTCTAGCATATGTTTCTCAGGTTTTAAGGTGGCAGGTACAATAGTGACAGGTTGCTAGCCTGTCGCCTAAATGTACCTTAACCTATGTCCTTAGTCGCCTCTTACGACATCCACGGAAGAAATGGAGAAGTGTTATTCTAAATCCGACACCACACGGGCAACTAAAACTAAAAATTATAATATTGCCACTCGCCAATGAGTGACAGCCAAATAGGTGCCACAATAACTATTTTGTAACGACATTTTTTGGGCTCAGCTTTTTCTATCAGATTTTGTACATTACAACAGAACTGCATGCATGTGTAAAATTCTAGAGCCAATCCAATAATTTGTAAGGTTCATCAAGGCATATTAAGTTCGTTTCAAAACACCGCAGCTCAAAAATTTATGGTCAAACTTCGCAAAAATCTATCATTCGTAGTTATTCGTACATACATACATACATACATATTCTCACGCCTGTATTCCCATGAGGGGTAGGCAGAGCACATGGATTCAAAAATCCAGCGCCACGTCTAGCTAATTCAGGGTAACCAGATGGTAAAACGTGATATTGTGGTGACAGGTAGCTAGCCCATCGCCACTAACCCTTTCCCAGAGTCGACTCTTACGACACCCACGGGAAGAAAGGGAGAGGTGCTATTCTAACCCGGCACCACACGGGCATAGTTATTCATAGTTTAATTATTTACGTAACTTGATTAAGAATATGTAAGATGTTCTAATTCGAGCCGGTAACCCTAAAGAACTGTTATTGTATTGCTACAAAGCGACCCATCTCAACGTCGAACGATTCCTGGAAGCGTCTTTGAACTTGGGGGTATTCTGACACCTTTGATGCAACGCAGAAAACGGTTCTCAAATGTAAAGGCACTAGACTTCTAATTTCGGATTTTATAAATTTAATTTATCTGTGAAGTCTAACCGTAAAACTACCGTGAAATTCACTCGTTGTGAAATTAAACTTCTTTGGTCGAGATTTGTGGCGGGTGTGCGCGTCTTACAGAAGCCGCCATAGCGCGCTATACCCCTGATGATGGGTCACAAATGGGCTCGAAACATGTTAAGCTAACCTCGATATAAAGACTTCAGGGTATCCGTTGTATTTCACTATATCTGGGAATTAGTTTACCGAGAGAGTCAGTCTGTTAGCAGAAAGGGACATATGTACTCATTTTGCTTCTCTTATTGTCGAACGTCGTATAAAATTAAATGTTCAAGAGTTGGAGAATGTTAGGATTACTGCTAATACTACATAGAATCGTGCCAAGTTATATTCCAGGGACTCGACTTGAAATTAGTAGATCAGTACAAGCTAGATATACCTTTCTCCGCCATTTTCCTTCGAAATTCCCAGCCTAGCCGAATTTAAGGCGAACACACATTTTAAATACGTCTTATCAACATGAACTTCATACTTTCGCGGGCTACTTACATTCGCAGAGCTCTAGATTGGGAATCACTGAACTATCGTAGATCAAATCAGCGTTGTATTGAGAAATATGAAACTATCTTTCTAGTACGTATTTTGTCTTCAATTACAACCCTATGGAGTAGCAAAGCAGCGCTCTAATTGGTCAGTGGTTTAAATTGCAATCAGAGAAACCTTACGACTCTTCTACGACGCTTTTAAAACCTTTATTAAAGAACAGTGTACTTCTTTTAGACCAGTCTTGACTGTTAGCATTGGTGTTTAATATTTTGAGTCATTTGTTGTTTTTTTTTTTGACAGCCCTAGCCACAGGGCCAAGGCATTCGCGTCGTTATTACCCCAAATGAGTAACCACGAAATTGAATTCGACACGGGCCCGATTTACATGGGAGAGTTAAATTCGTTGCTCCTTTTTTTACGTGGTAACATTACGTACAAGAATGTTGCGGCAGGAAATGTGGTATAATTTTTATGATTTAAAAAACGCCTCTGGTTCGTTTCGATTGGGTTTTTAAGGTGATTTTTAAGAAATCATGGATTCTATGGGCGTAATATGTAGAAGTCTGTTTTACTATGCGGTTGAAAAAAGTACTTTTGTTCTCTATGGTATTTTTTACCAAAAAATGAACATTTACATACTATAAAAGTTGATTAAATAATAATGTTCAGGAATCTGTATGTGCATAATAGTAGTACTTACTAGTAAGTTGTCCTTAAACCTGTTTGTTTCAGAACATTCAACAAAATTTTAAATTTCAAAAGTTATTTTAGGACACAGATATAAAATTAAAATACATAAATTGCCATACTATCCCACTATGTGGTGCCAAGCTTAGAATTACACCTTTCCATTTCAATTGTTGATGTCATAGGCAACTATGGAGACAATAGATTAGATAGTCCACAGGTTAGCAACCTGATCGTAGAACTCTTTTATCTAATTTAGACCAAAAATTCAACTTAATGTAGTTATGTAACATGAAATAGACCTACAAAATTTAAAACCATAAGTTTTATTAAAAAGAAAAAAAAATTATAGATGACCTAGCTAGACCTTCAAACAAAACACCAAGCTTATTAGCTTTGTGGTATCCATGTAAAACACAAAAATAAATACATACTTACAATCACACCTATGTTCCTAAAAGGGGTAAGCAAAGCATATGAAACATGACATAGACAAAACCATGGCCTTGACTAGTTCACAATTCCCAGCCACTTCTAGCATAATTTTAGATTTGATAACAGGTGGAACAGGTATAATAGTGACAGGTTGCTAGTCTGTCTCCTAAAGCATACCTATTTATTAGTATTTATCTTAGTTGCCTCTAATGACATCCACGGTAGAAGTGGAGTGGTGTTATTCTATCCCGATACCACACAGGGAACAACTACCACAAAAATAAATATGGAACAACTTAAATATCAAGGCAAGATGTAGGTATGCCTCAAGGGATTTCTTCCTGCCTGATCTTCATTAAATTGAGCATAATTTGTTCATTCAAATAAGGATTCCTTAGTTGGTTTTAAAAAACATATACCAAGACCAAGATAAGGGCTTCATTTTTTTTTTAAGTTGCCTCTGTGGTACAATAATTAGCCATAAATTTAACAAAAGTAGCAATCATGGTTTTTATTTTTATAATCACATTATTTACACACATGAATTTTTTAAAACAACTTGCCCATAAGATTATTTGCTATTTTGTTAGTCTCATGAGTTAAGAAATAAAAGCAAGTTATATGTGAAATGTAATTTTGGTGTCCAGGTCAATAAATTCAAGTTTAGCTTGGTCCTACATGGTAACTATTGAAAGCCCGGATTGTAGAAAGACATTATGTAGTGACATCTATTGACAAACATCTGAACATGACGGTAAAGATAAGAATTACCAGCATGACTTCTTGTCTAGCAAATAAATATACACATTTTCATATACATGTCATGTTAGGATAATGTATCTGATAACCAGATTCCCTATTTTCACTTTATTTACTTTGTCAACAAGAGACATAAGAGTATAACATAACTATCGCTTTGTTGTTTTGTTTATTCTGAAATAAATATTAAAATCCACCAAGGTTTATCTGAATTTGTTATGAACTGCGAGATGAAATGCATATTTTATATAACATTATACGATTACAACTGCGACAGAAGATTTAAAAGAGCTAGTTTTCATCTTAACATTCCAGTTAGGGATATATTTCAGCAATTTTAGTACGTATATAATTTTTTTAACATGAAGTTATGTAAAAATACAGCACATTTCTCTTTGAATATACAAGCTAAATTATATGTTTCACTAGTGAAAAGCTCTTAAATACTCTTAAGTCGGACAAACGAGCAAGATTCAGGTTTGAGAGGCTGATTTAGCTTTAGACCTGTAAGACTCATACTTATCAAATTAACATATATATATTATATTCCCATGCTATGGAAACAATTTAAACTTACCCATTTTCAGCCAAATTTCAATTTAAAAATACAATTCAGCAATACAAAACACAAATAACATCACCACAAACATCACTCAGCGGCCATTTTACCTATTAGTGTTGCAAGAATAGAAAACTTGGATGAGCTTTTATTACTGCTATTTTCAGACCGTTTTCATTGTCCAGTATGCAATTTGTAATTTTTATGTGAAAATCACGGCAAATACACATAATTATACTAATAATTATTATAAGTAAGGTAAATGCTGTGTAATAAAATTTTAATAAGCAGTTTCGTGGAATAGATGAAAAAGTGTTTCATTTCTGAGTTTCCTTCTTTTACTCAAAATACAGTAAACCATAATTATTTCCTTCATTTTTTATTTTTTAAGGCTTATTTTTAAAAGTAAAGCCTTTGTTTTATTTTATCATTCGAATTGTTATAACATCTGTGAAAATAAAACAACGCGAGTAAAGAAAACTAGCGAATTATTGGTATTGCCAACCTAAAAACCATTTTTCTTTTCTTGTCAAGAGCTGTCAAAAAGGTCGGACATTTGTGTGTTTTTAAAAGATTTAGAAAAATCTATATTAATCCGGCTATAAGTCCTATAAAATTAATGCAGTAAATGGTGCATTAGAGTGCTGTGTATGTGTAATTCATAATTTCTTTCGTATTTCAGCTTCAAAATGGTGCAGCGGCTTACGTTCAGACGACGTCTGTCGTACAATACCAAGTCAAATCAGAGGAGAATGTAAGTGTTTAGACTGGTTTTAGGACTATATTACCCTTATAAATCCTTGGGCTTCATTTGTATTTAGTTGTACTGATGATCTACATTGAAAACTTTCATAGTTTACATTCAACTTAACCTCAAACTTCGGTTACTTGAATTTATCCTTAGCACTATCCCAGACTTGTGTGTGGTCTTCTCTATAGTGTAAAACGCAATTATTTCTGAATTAACTGTTTGAATTGACACTGATTTATTAAGGATTTAAAGTTTATGAAGTAACAGTAAATTTGTTGTAGCCGAAAACAATTAACTATTTAACCGCGCGTGTTGTTTGTCGCACGAAACCTTAAATTCTTTTCTAGGTAAAAGTCTTGACTGAGAATGGAATGTAACTTTCTTGGTTTTTAGTAGCCTGACTTCTGTAAGTAGTAGAAAAGTGACTCTGTCTGGCCCTTGGCATTGGTATAGTTAGCAAAAGCTAGTATCCAATTTGTTCTATGTAGTGACAGCATTGCAAACAGATGCTGTATTTCTGTCCTAAGTTTATTCCATTCTGACTTTTGACTTCTTAATAATTAACAAGACTTCATTAGTCCTGTAGTCAATCACAGGGTTAAAATTTTAGTTGAAGCAAAGCCTATTGGAGTTGGCAACAGTTTTAAGGATTGAGATGTTTTTATGTTAGTGAGAATATCAGTACATATATTTGGATGTTTTACATATAGGTACACTAATTTTACACAGCTGCTGTTGGATTGCGCTACCAAGATCCTAATGTTATTCCTGCAACCACAGAAGAGAAACACTCTTTAGTACTTACAAACTATTAGATAAAGATAAAATATACATTTTTCAATTGAGTTACAGGCTAAATATGGTTCTGTAAATATAATTTAAATTTTACATGTTTTACCATGCGGCATACAAATTCTTTCAAAATGTAAACAAAAAAGTTTGATTAATAATGACAAAATTAAAAGAAAAGATTCAAAAATTGTCTTCAAAACATAATATAAATTGGACGTAGTTTAGGGAAAAGGATCCAACCCACAAGTCACTCGTAATTGAAGTGACATAAGTCACATACATTTTTGACGCCTATAGATCATTTTACTTCGAAGGGTTATGCAAGTTGGATCCTTTCTGCTAAACTACGTCCAATTAAAATCATTAAAAGTCACTTACAGAATAGTAGCATTTCCCCACCCTACTAGATATTAAACTTCTACAAGACACACCTATAATAAAATAAATGGCATCTCAAGTGTTTGTTGTCCTGGTGCAATTTTGGTAATTTTAGCCCCCCGAGTTATTTGCCCTGTGGTGTCGGAATAAAATAACACCTCTCCATTTCTTCCGTGGATGTAGTAAAAGGCGACTAAACCTGTCACTATTCTACCTCTTCCATCTTTGCAAACCTAAAACTAAGCTAGAAATCGCTGTGAAGTATGTCACATTTCGTGTGCTGTGCCTACCCCAATTGGGAACACAGGTGTGATTGTATGTATGTAAGTTATTTGTATTTGGGGATTTGTTGTTATTTAGTTTTTTCTAAAAAAATAGGGAACCCCAGTCATATGCTAGAAAGTTTCTATGGACAACATAAATCATTTCATTTCAAGTTACTTCACTATTTGCATAAGTAAATGATGTTCAAGAGTTACTTTGCAGGTAATGAAATCTTGATCTCAATGTGCACAGAAACACATCCAAGATGAACCAGCTGAGAAATTATTGGAATTATTATTTTGTACTTCTTATCAAAACTATTTTGGGATTATAAACATGATTGTATGTATGTATCAAAACTATTCACATGTTTGCAAAAACCACCTACTTTGCCAAAATACCCTCAACATCAAAATACATAAGCTTACCAACTACTTTTAAATTCCAGAGTCCGGACACCCGGTGGCCGCCTTGTCTACCAGTACGTCAAGAAGCCCAAGAAGATCCCGAGATGCGGCAACTGCAAGAGCAAACTGCGTGGCATCCAGCCCGCCAGGCCCGCTGAGCGCTCCCGCCTCTGCTACCGCAAGAAGACCGTTAAGCGGGCGTACGGCGGCGTCCTCTGCCACAAGTGCGTCAAGCAGCGCATCGTCCGCGCCTTCCTGATCGAGGAACAAAAGCTGGTCAAAGTGTACAAAGCACAGCAGGCCAACCCCAGAATCAGCAAGAAGGTTGGCAAATGAACTCCTTAGGGTATAAATAAAAGCTAAAACACAAAATTGGGTTTCATTTGTATGTTGATATCATGAAGTTAGTCTTTTGTAAATAGGTACTCTAAAAAAAGGCTGGCTATTTTCTGGAAATCCCTAAAGTAATGGAAAAAATATTTCTCAATTATTGAAAGGAACTATAAAACTAAATTACGAAAACTGGCATGTTCCGTGTGCAGTGTATTTTTTTTGTAAGAATCTGGTAGCAAAAATAAAGTTATTAATTTTGCATCGGGTTCAATCCATTAATGTTCTTCAAAGTGGTAATGTGAGCCGTGGCTAATCTCAAATGGTTAAAATACATTTAAAATAATACGTCCTTCATTCGTGCGGGTCCAAAGAAAAAAAAAAAAAAACGTCCTTGACTATTGTAGGCTTATGCCAGGCGTCCACTTGTCGGTATCGGACGTATCGCACGCAACGGATTTTAGTATTCTTTGTATAGAAACTCATACAAGTGCGTCCACCTGTCCGCATCGTACGGATCGCATTTCGCCATACATCTGACAGAATGCGATGCGTGCGATACCGACAAGTGGACGCCTGGCATTAAAGGCCCTGATCGACAGGCGAGTAAAACCGTCGGTTTTACTCGCCTGTCGATCACTGCAAAACCGCGGTCTTAATTGGTTAATACCGCGGTTTTGCAGTGCTCCACTGGCGAGCTTTACCGACGAGGCATAAAACCGGCGGTTTTACTCGCCTGTCGATCAGGGGCTTAAGTCATGGTCATGGTCATGGTTTTAGAAATGTAGTCAAATCGTTTGACTTTCAAGACTTTTTTAAACTTTCGTTGACTCCGGCCTGTAACAGAAGGCTGTATGGACGAAAATTCTTTTGCTTCTAAATCAGCTGTTACCTTAACACGGAATCCAATATAATCTGTGGTAATCTCTTTAATTGACCTGTCGCGACTCGTGAACGTGAAAAATTAATTATTGTGAAATAATATTTTATATACCATAATTAAGTTAAAGTAGAATATTAGTAAATCAACTGTGATATTTTTATTAAATAACTTATTAAACCATGTCGAACCCTTGGAAGAAAATTTCAGCGCCTGTTGCTGTAGAAAATTTGTCAGACATATTTTCTGAACAATATGCAAGTGGACTTCAAATTCAGGAAGATTTAAAGTTTGCAGAGATGATATCTGAACAGCAATTACCCTCATCGTCAGACGATATTTCTCCAGAAATCTTGAAACAGATTCAGGATTCAAGCTTGGGAGAGTATTGCGACTCGGATGCTATTATTGCAAAAGTTTTGCAATGTCAATTCGACAAGGAGCATGACGACGAAATAAAGAGGGTCGAGAAGAAACGTAACGGGGACTCCAAAGTGTCCGTATCGTACGATAACTACCGCAATGTGCCCGAGAGTCTCGTGTACGACACGGAGTCCGAGGATGAGGACGTCGAGGTCGCTGCCAAGAAAGATTGGGACAGATTCGAAACCAACGAAAAAGAATACGCTAGTCTACCTAAGAGGGGGTTTATTATAAAGGACGGTGAGAGGGTGACCAAACACGACAATGTTATCAACGGGCGCCGAAACGCTTGCCGCATTATGGCCTTCCCGCCTGAAGTTTGCACGGGCGACGGCGCCGGGTTTGATATGAAGCTGCCAAATTCTGTGTTCAATCACCTGAAGGAGCAAACTAGGCACCAGAATACGCGCCGCATCAAGATGTTGGACAGGAAAGAGAGCCAAGCTACAGCTGAAGTTGGTATTGACGAGCAGACCCGACTCATCCTCTTCAAACTTGTCAATAATGGGATGCTTGAATCAATTAATGGAGTAATTTCCACTGGGAAGGAAGCTGTTGTTCTTCATGCCTTTAGTGACTCTACTTTCCCTGACATCATTTTGCCGAAGGAATGTGCCATAAAAGTGTACAAAACATCATCCAATGAATTTAAAGCTCGAGAAAAGTACATCAAAGCTGATTACCGTTTCAAAGATCGGTTTTGTAAACAGAACCAACGTAAAATGATTTACTTGTGGGCTGAGAAGGAGATGCACAACATAATGAGGCTGCAGAAACTAGGGCTCAACTGCCCTGATGTGATTTGCTTGAAGAAGCATGTTTTGGTCATGTCGTTTATCGGTTCAGATAGCAAGCCTGCTCCTAAGCTGAAAGATGCTATACTCAAGCCGGATAAGTGGGAGAGTGTGTACAAAGAAGTAGTGGAAATTGTCCATAAAATGTACAATGAAGGGCACATCATCCATGCTGACTTGTCGGAGTATAACATACTGTGGTGGGATAATAAATGCTGGATTATAGATGTGTCTCAGTCTGTGCAGCCTGATCATCCTTGCGGTCTTGAATTTCTTCTGAGGGACTGCCGTAATATTCATAATGTAAGAAATAGTAATCCTACCCTCATTACTGAAATAATTTAATGAGCACGCTATAATAGTTTAGACAGTGGCTTATAAAAACTTTTGTTTATTGAATGACTTTGTAAAAGATAAAAAATTATTCAAAATAAATTTTCCAATCTTGCATCTGCAATAAAATAATAAAAACAGACATGTGAGATAAGTTACACCACACCTATCATCTTTTTTGTATGTGCTATCTCAATTTAATTTTTTTTTCTCATTCCAGTTCTTCACTAAAAAAGGTGTTCCTGATGTGAAGACTGCTGAAGAGCTGTTCAAGTCCATCACTGGATTTGAGGAGGTGGATGTAAACCTACTGGAAGGTGTCCACACCACCTACAATGCTCTCTCGTCAAGGTTCGAGATTGCTCCAGACGACAGCAGGGTTGTTAGCTATCCGTTTGAATTTTGCTGGCAGAACACTAAAACAAGCAAAATTATACCAGAACAAGTTGACTCTGATGATGACTCTGATGGAGCTGACTTTGAAGAAATGTGGATGCAATCTCAGAAGATGAAAGCTGTGGATGTCGCTACTAATTTTGGCAATGAGCTTACAGATTCAGAACCAGTTGTTGACAAGGAAGTCAACTTTGGCAATGTAATTGATGTAGCCGTCCCACAGGATGGAGGGATAGGTAGTAGTATTGATAAAGAAAAGAAGTCTTAACTTCATGCTAAATATGTGACCGAGTTTTTGAACTCTGTTTATAAATACATAGAATCGGATCATTATGTATGGTTGTTTAAAATTTTGCAGTTTGATACCAGTGACGATAATTATAGATGTATTATGACAATGTATTGTATAAATACTCAATAATTGGATAAAATAAACTGCCACTCTGACATACTGAAATTGGTTTTGGTATTTATGGTTCTTGTGCTGTATGGGACTTTTAATATTCTAAAACCCAACTAAAAAATTTAACCCTTTCGTTACGGCAAGGCCAAACACAAAACCTTCCCAATTTTCCATATGCACTGATTTGATACCTGCTCCTCAGTCCGATAGGCGAGTTAACTCGTTCACAGAAATTATGCTGGTGGGCGAGTTAACTCGTCTACGTAAAATGCTTTTCAGAGCCGGTAGACGAGATAACTCGTTGGCTAATATTACCAAATTAAGGGTAACATGCCATATAATCTTGGCTAATTGGTTCTGGGATGTTACTAGAATAAGTTTATTCCCAAGTTAACATAAAAAAACTGCAGCAAATAAATGTGGCTCAAGACTACGGTACAGGCAGGAATGTGTCCGGCTGTGCAAGTGACTTTCGATTGGACTAATCTAGGATGTAGTGATAGTTTTTTCAAAACGATTTATCTCGGCAGCCGGACCTGAGAGCAGATCGCACAATACGAGATAACTCGCCAGCCAGAACGAAAAGGATAAAGGCCCTGATCGACTGCGCGTTTTTGCGTGTGGGTGAAAACGATCGCGTTAAGTGGCCGGGTAAGTTATTGGCATAGAGCAGCGGTCGTCACACTTTACTGGCCAAGGGCCATACATGACAATGTGAGTGCCAGGGCCGGGCCGCAGAGTATGTACAGGGTGTCCGGTGGCAGATTTTAGGTTGAAATTTAAATATTTTTCCAACGGTTGCACGTGGGAGCGGGAAAGTGTTACCATTTGACTTGGCATTTGGTGCAGCAGTGGACTGGCGTGCAGCTCGGTTTCTCAGTTAAAGCGTATTTTAAAGCATAAATTTGTGCGTTGTAGGCTTGTAGCTTAACGGTCATTTTGTTCTCACTACAATATTTGTCTATTATGTAAGTGACGCACCGAGTGGAATTCTGATTAGGGCGTGCTGGGTCCAGAAGTTCCATGCAACACGTACAACAGTAAAGGAGCCACCTCCAGGTCCCAGCCAAACGTCAAGAACTGATCAAAACATTCCGTGTATAAGAAAGCGTCAAGTTTGCGGCTGCCAAAAACCATGATGCACCGTTATTCAAGCTTGGACATTAAATTCCATCTTTTTAAGATCCAATTGGTACAGGAATTTAAAACTTAGTTGGTCAAAGAGCGCAAGAAGTTTTTTGAGAACATGTCGCACTCCCAGTACAACACTGCATTCAAATCAAATCAAAATCAAATCAAATTTATTCAATAATTTACAGAAGGTACATTACAACATTGCATTAAGTCAAAATAGCTCATTTTTCAGTATCGACGAAAAACCGTTAACTCGTGTAATTTGAAATTAATCACAAGTTTCGTGATGAGCCTTCTTCGCGAAAATCTTCCTCGGAAAATGGAATAGCCGGTTTGAAGACATTGCATGACCATCCAGATCACCAGATGGATCACATGTCTTTGGATTTTTTTTTCTATGGGGGAATCTTAAAGATAAATGTATACGACAATGACCTGACGAATCTTTTGGAATTAAACGATAATATGACTTGAGAAGTTGACGCTATTTTTCCGTCAGTACTGCAGCGCGTCAATCAGAATGCACTGGAAATATTTCCCAAGTGGGTGCGCTGCGATGGGACACATTTTCGATAAAGTACGCGTAAAAAAACAAAATCCGCATGTTTCATCTTTCTTTTCATTACAAATTTAATACATTCATATTCTCAATATCGCTATATGAAGGGCTACAAGAGCCTATGCACATTTATCCATACTAGTCCAAACTAATCTTATAAATGCGAAAGTGCGTCTGTCTGTCTGTGCGTTACCTCTCTGCGCTTAAACCACTGAACTGATTTATTTACATGATTTTTTTATTATAACATGTGAAATGATTATGACATATTTGACTATTAAATTAATTTACTTTGCCGCGGGCGGGCCGCACAAGTAACGCCCGCGGGCCGCATGCGGCCCGCGGGCCGCAGTTTGACGACCACTGGCATAGAGGATAGAACCTATAGAATGTTCGCAAGTTTCGCAACCCCGATCCGCAAATAGTTTCGTTGATTTCAACCATTGATGTAGGAAGGTCCTATCGGCCCTTAACATGATAGCGCACTTGGGAAATGTTCGTTTATTAATATAAA
>BHDV01067005.1:27889-38113 GCA_005406045.1 Adoxophyes honmai
TCTGGGAATTTAAGCGTGATGTATGTAAGATTACGACATTGAATGTCCCATATTGCAAAAACTCATTGTCACCCCAATTAGAAAAGGACACGCGCATCTCTGCTTATGGTACTTGTCTTGGAACGGCCTTTAGTGGGGACCTCGCAGTCCTTATTTACTTGGTCCAAGATTTCAACATACTAAACGTCACCGTCACTGTCACAAAAACTGTAGAGAGCCAATAACCGTAGAGAAAAAGGCACTAGCGTTACGCGCGATCTTGGACCGGCCAATAAGAGCACAGCAATCACTTCAATTGTTTTGCGGAATAATTTCCGAACAACCAAGATGACATTTACTCTATAGTTTCTATCCTCAATGTTTAAAACAGACTATGGGGTTTGTCTCCTTTGCCTTCTGATGACGTTACTGACGTGAGACATGACAGATAGGAACAGTACAACAGTGTTTTGTGTACGGTCGACAGTCAAACCATCTTATTTGTTTGTCGACAAAAATCTCCATCAACACATCAGTTTTGCTTCCCATTCTACTCTTTGTGACTGGGATCTAATACCGCCAACAAATACGTAAACATGATAGTTTCCCCATAAAGTGTTTGCGGGATATTTAACATCAGTGGTCGGATCGAGTGACAGCGATGTGCTTCAACGAGCAATTATTGTTATGTCCTCGGGATTGAAAGGCACTTAAGCGACGTCAAATGCGGTGGCGTAGATATGTATTCTATAAAGCCGAATATAGCGAGAACACGGCAGCCAGTTGTTACAATTTAAGGATGTCCTGAAATGAAATGAAAAGCCGTGTGTCTGACCGAGTGCCGGGAACCGGAAGGTACAGGCGGGCCGCCGCAATATAGGCGTGTTGTTAGAGACGAAGACCAGGATACTGAAGAGTAAAAACGCTACTGTTTGGGAGTGTGATGTTTGTGAGGCTAGACCACCTGCTAGCGAATTATAAACTGTCGACAACAGCGTTGCGAGTCATTGTTACTTAATTCTGTGCACATATTTAGCAAGATAAGCTAGGAATAGCAATTTGTTCAAGACTGTCTTAATGACATGAAATTCTTATTTAATGTGTATATTGCTCTTAAGACTATTGTTATGAATGTTCATCAATGTTCATCCGAGATCTATCGTTTTGACCCTAGAACTGACTAGACTAGAACACACTAGATTAAGTTTTAGATAGTTATCTGATGCCCATTGTCTTCTTTTTTCTTAAACTAGTAAAATTGTAATAAGTGACATCTGATAGCTAAAAGTCACATACTAAATTAAAAATATAAAAAAGTATTTTGTAATTCATAATAATGACTGATTTGGCAGAGCAAAGGATGGAGCAAAGAGCTCGAATTGTAGCACTAAGTGAAAAAGGCTATGGCATAAGAGAAATCTCACGAGAGTTAAATATAACTAGGAGCACAGTGAGAACTTGGATTAGACGGCACGCTGAAGAGGGTAATCTCGAAGACAAACGGCGGCATAATCATGGTGTTCGGCGACTCACAGAAGAGCAGATAAAGGATATGCGTGAATATTATGAAGAACATCCCTTTACTCCTATTCGGTATTTTGCGGCACGTTATGATGTCTATCTGCAAACAATAAGAAACAATTTACACCGCACTGGACTCCATTACAAACATTATGCTAAGAATGCAAGCTTATCAGAAGCAGAAAAAACTGCAAGATTAAATTTTGCACGCAATTACTTAGACTTTGACTGGAATAACACAATCTTTACAGATGAAAAATCATTTAAAACTTCATCCCAAAATAATCGCTTAACTTTGTGGCGCTACAATAATAAGCGTTATCCTGAGTATAATAGTGATGATAGCTTAACTGTCCGGTTTTCAGCCAACATGTGGGCCTGGATGAGTGCTGGAGGCGTAGGCGAGCTTATTCAGATTCAACCTCATCAAAATGCATTAATCTATGTTGATTTATTGGAGGAATCTATGTTGCCATCAGTGCGCGTAGTTTACCCACAAGAAGAAGTACCAGTTTTTTCCTACGTTCATGATAACTCTGCGGTGCATAAGGCCCGAGTTGTGTCGAATTGGTTTTCCCAACATGAAGATGAAATTACTCTCATTCCATGGCCTTCTAAATCCCCTGATCTTAACCCGATGGAAAATTTATGGGGCTTGATGGTTCAGATGTGGGACAATAGAAACGAGAAGAGAAAAGAGGCGATTGAGCAGCATTGTAATGAAATTTGGGATTACATGCGGGGAACTGACATTTGCAGTCGTTTGATCGGGTCAATGCGCAATAGACTTCTAGAGGTTATAGATAATCATGGTGCTTACATAGAATAAACGCTTCTGTGCGTTCATGTTCTTAGAGAGAGAGCTCACACTCTGTTGTAAGTTTTAAGGTTGCAGTTGGGCCATTTTATAAAAGGTTGTAATTTTTATTCAGTTTAAAAAAAATGGTTTTACGTACTCGGATTCAAAGGCGCTTTGCGAGATAATTTAAAGAAATTTTCTCTGAATCTGTATCAATGTGTTTCTTGTAGGAAAATCCACTTTTTATTCAGTTGCTCAATAAAAGCTACTTTTCGTGTTTAAGAATCGTGGGCGAAGTAAAATTTTTTGTATCCGGTCGCGAAGCACAGAGAAATTCGAGCGTTGGCTAGCTGCTATCTATCTCCGGCCTTTAGTGCTCTCCCATTAGTTGTTTTACCTGCTATTGTTCCAATTCTTATGCATATGTTGAACTAAATAGTTTAATACATGTTATTTTGTTAATGCTTTTTACCCACAAGGAGTATTTTGCCAATGTGGATACAGAGATATAACACACGTGAGAAGATTAAAAACTGTAAATAATATCCGTTGTTTAGCCAACTTGAGACATTTATTTTTATTGGAGTTCGCAATTTTTATCACTGTTAGTGGCTGGCTGTACACTGTTTGTCCGCCCCACAACTTGTGAAAAAGTATAGGGTGGCTATAGGATGATTTATTTATTCGGTCTTACATTTGTAACTTTTTATATTTTTTCGCAAAAACATTCGTTTCATAACTCGTCGTTTATCCGTACTTACATCAATAATAACTATTTTATTGGATACGCAAAATGTTATCAATGTTTTTGACTGCATGGCACTAAACGCCCTTTGTTTGTACGCGCCACCAACTGTGAAAAAGTACACAGCTAACAAATTTTGTTGGAGGTTTCAATTTTGTCACATTATTTAAAGAACAAAAAAAGTTTTATACACCTACGGAAACTTTATTTTCACTCGTCCCGTGCCTATTGTACTAGATACTTAAGTCGTTTATTAACTAATTTTCCGCACTTCCATTTTTTTCCTTAAATTAAGAAATTACGAAATGTAAGTGTACAACTTTTTATAAAAAGCAATGGTTCAGATTAATTGGTCGATATAATACCTCTTCCATATTTACAAACCTAAAACTATGCTAGAAGTGGCTGCGAAGCGTGATATAGTCTTAATCATGGTCTATGTCACGTTTCGTGTGCTCTGCCTACCCCATTTGGGAACACAGACGTGATTTTATGTTATGTTATGTTATAAGGCCTAGGAGGACTCCCCACATGCAATAACAGTCAGAATAACTTGATACAATCCTCAAAATGCAACTTGCAAAGATTTTTAAGAGTAGGGGTCAGTTTATGCGTTGCTTTTTCCATGGAAAAACCCACGCTACGGGCGTTTTATACGGTAGTCTAACGCGGGTTTGCTCGCATGCGTAAAATTTCACACTGTGTCGATCATACGCTTTTAAGTTTCAGTTTTCTACGGCTTGCGTAACGGTATATACGTGTTCAAAAACGATCAGTCAGGTCTTACATACTTTACAAGTTTATGCATGCGGACCAATCCGCAAATCCGCGTGAGACTAAAAACGCCCTAGCTACTACCCCAAAATGTTGTCAAGTTAAATGATGAGGACTGTAACTCGGTCGAAATACCTACATACAGAATGCGGGCGCTATCGACAAATCAATATAAAAAGCTGATTCACCAAATTGCGGCACAATAGAGGAGAGCATGTCCAACACTTACTTGTGGGATTTGTCAGGGATGGCGCTGCGAGAGAGGCGCTCGCTGGTCGCAGCAGCCAATTTAAAATGGGAATGTTTAAACGCAACTTTGCTCACCAGAGTGCTATGCAGAGTGGTTATGAATCGATAACGATTTCGTTTGGGAATTAACGCGAAATTTTATGGGAACTGAGACAGCGCATCCAGGCGGCACGTTTGCACAACTGTCGCGGTCGTCAGTCGTCACGTCTTCAATACATTATTTCCGTTAATTCACAAACTAAATTGTTATCGATCCATGACCGTGTTGATTACACTAAGCACTCTAGTATCAGATATAGCATTGATGCTATACAGTTAGGCTGATGTGAACCGTGACAACATTTTGTAAAAGATTTTTTCAATGCTTAGCTCTGTAGAATTTTTTAGTTTTGCCCTATGGACTTAGGCGCTGCGCAGACGACCGACTTTTGTGCGATCGAGTCTGCGGAGCAATAAAAATTCTGAATGGAAACTCTCCGCGCCATTCAGAGTTTTTATTGCTCCGCAGACTCGTTCGCATGAAAGTCTGTCGTCTGCGCAGCGCCTTAATGTGATGCTTTCGTACGAAGCCCGTTTCAAAATAAAGAAAAAAAGGTAGGTAGGTAGGTAAAAATACCAAGCAGATTACCTACCGATCCCGTAACTGCTATAAAATAAGACCAATATTGTACAAATAAACTTTTAGTTTTTAAATCTTCTACATTGTGAAGTGTTTTATTTCGTACCTTTAGGTAGATACAGTCGAGTTCATTAATATATGAGCAAAACTGAGGGTTCAAAAATATCTGTACCTACACCCTTATGACATTGATAATATTAATAAGGTGCAAAAGTTTACACATTGGGCATTTTTCTGCTCATAAGACTCATATATTTATGAACTCGACTGTACCTACTATAAGATAAACGTTTATCTGTTAAGTTTAGCGGCCTCAAGCCATAGTGTAAAAACAATTGCAACACAGGTGATTGTTACGCCTCTTACTAATATTAAATCTATACTAATATTATAAAGCTGAAGAGTTTGTTTGTTTGTTTGAACGCCCTAATCTCAGGAACTACTGGTTCGATTTGAAAAAATAATTTTGTGTTGGATAGACCCATTTATCGAGGAAGGCTTTAGGCTATATAACATCACGCTGCAACTAATAGGAGCGAAGACACATAGCAAAATGTGGAAAAACGGGGAAAATTACACAAAGTCACGATTCCACGCGGACGGAGTCGCGGGCACAGTTAGTAAGGTACAGTTACCCCTAAGCACAGAAAAGATAATAGTACATAATACAACAATAGATAAAAGTAAGATCCTTTCATTAAAGCTACGGCAGACTCAGCATCATAAATACCAGTTATTTTAATACAACTCGATCAACGTTACTTATGTCGTCCGAACAAAATGTATGTTGAAAAACCGTAAAATGAAATTTAGCCAGTTACGGAACCCTTTGATGTGCGAGCCCGACACGCTCTTGCCCGGTTTTTTTTAATAAAAGGGATCTAAAGTTATGCTGTCGAGATGCTGTTTTTCTGATACTGGTCTGTCTAAAGCCCCTGTGCAAAACCGCGGTCTTAACCGGTTATAACTGGTTAAGACAGCGGTTTTGCAGTGATCCACTGGCGAGCTTTACCGACGAGCCATAAAAATAAAACCGTCGGTTTTACTCGCCTGTCGATCAGGGCCTTAAGGTTAAAGTTTCTTCTTTTGTTCTAGATTCTAGATCTAGAACATTAGATAATGAAACCAGATTTTGATTTTTGACTACTGGCTACTCTGCTTGATTTTCTGTCATGTGGTGCATGACAGATTGGCAGTGCTGACAACTGTACGATGCTCACTCACACACACTCAACTAAGTCAGTTAATCAGTATATCAGTCATATCAGTGTCGCTAGGTCGTAGGTCGCTAGTCATAGTAGTCATCTGTGTTGTGAATAAACAGGAGAGGAAAGCTATCATAATTGTGATAATGTCAGACAAGTATTTAAAAAATGCTGCGACAACACAAGAAAATGAATTCAAAGATATTGAGATATCAGAAGAACTAGAGTCATTCGAGATAATTACCTTTAACAAAGAGGATTCGCCTTTTAACAACACGGAAGTTTTTGAAAGGGAAACAATGATTCAAATAAGAATGTTGAAGATTTTATGAGCTATTCAGCACAGGAGTATCCAGAGATTTCTGAAACACAGTACAGTCATGAAGAAAGTGAAGAAGACTACATTGAGGAAGACATCTGGGATGACTTTAATCTAGCCAAATCCCACAAAAAGGTACTGAAATCACAAAGAAGACATAAGGCTATGGTACGCTACAAAAATACGACTCCTGTTATTGATTTTGATGAGGCAACAAAGTTTTTGCTAAAGAGATTAGTGGTTTCTAGGTACATGAGCCGTTATTACCATATTATTGGTACAGGTAGCGACTCTATCCTGTTATATGGCAACAGTGGCACTGTGTTTTCACTGAGGTTACCTTGGGAGGTGGTTGTTAAAGTTTACAAAAATAATGAGGCTTCTTACAAGAGAGCTCAGAACGAATTAAAGAGTCTAGATAGGCTAAAAAGGTGTAAAATAAATGGCCCATCACCAGTGTGTGCTTGGAGGAACATTATTGTGATGGGGGCCATTGGATATGGGAGAACGGCTCAATCTATAACAACAGCACCATCTGAGTCTGATCTGAAGAATTACTTGCACATCACAGACAGTGTGAGGAGGATGTACCAGATTGCCAAAGTTGTGCATGGTAACCTGTCCCACAGGAGTATGTTGTGGTATGGTGAACCATACTTCATCAGTTTGGCCCATTCTGTACCGACTGATCACCCAGATGCCCTAAAGTTGCTTATCAAGGACTGTTATAATGTTACTCATGTAAGTATTATCCAGCTTGATATGAAATGGCTAATAGCCTTGAAATTTGGTGAATGAGATAAAAATGTATAGGAAATCTATTTTGCTAATAACCAATTTAAACAAATGAGAATAATAATTTAGTAAGTATAGTGTAATCCGTTTATAATGACATCGAAGGGAATCGCCAAACACGTCATAATAAGCAGACGTCATACAGCGTTTCGTAAAAAAAATATAATAAGACATTGTCATTTTCAATATTTGGTAATATAAACAAAATAATAATGACAATTATTGTGCAGCCTTCTTCGAAACGATAATTAGCCACATGTTAAACGTCGTCGGGAATCAACAAACATTACTGAAGGCTTAAAAACTCATTTTGGTCATTATAACAGGACCTACTTTGTTAAAAATACGTCATAATAAGCGACATGTCACTGTAACCGAAGTCATAATATCCGGTTTTTGAAAAGAATTTTATATGAAGCGTCATAATAAGCGGATTCTACTGTATTGGTAAAAACTGTCCTTGTCATTTCTAACATTTCTTGCTTGTCACAAAAAAATGTGTGTAATATTTTTTTGGTAACCTAATTGACAGGCTAAATAGTTTTTTGTGGTAACTGTTGACGAGGAATGTGTTGTGGTTGTATTCCTATCTCTAATGTGACTTTTTTTTCAGCTCTTCAAAGACAAAGGACTGGCTGAACTCAAAACCACTGAAGAACTTTTCAAGTTTGTCACTGACCTACCCGAGATTGATGACACCCTGGTAACAATACTACAAAACCTAAAACCAATTGATACTACTGAGGACATAAGTTATAATAGTATTTATTCAACTTCAAAACGTCCTTTTGACTACTCATTAATTATGAAATTTTGTTCTCAAATCCATAGATAAATTATTACATCAGTTGTAATAATTGTTGACTTTATTACCTACTGTTCAAATTATATTGACAAGTTTCTAGTCTATTGCACCCTGATATTAATGTGATACAAAAACAAGTTATATCTATTATTTATTGGAATTTTGAGATTCATAGTGCAATAGGTGTATTTTTTATTATACATACATATATTAAAGAAGTTCCACTACTCGACGATAGGTGGCGCTACGCGTCGCTACAGTGTTAGATGTTGATAGTTACAAAAATAATAGTCCTTATATATTTTATTCAAGTGTACAGAAAAGAGTTATTTATGTGATATTTTAGATTAATTGACTACTGAAATGTTATTTTATGTTTGACCGAACATAAGTACTGAATTTTAGGGAATGACTTTTAGATTGTTCTTAATGTTATCTTAAATTTTTATACATATAAAATAAATACCACAATCATGTTACTTAAATAAACTTTAATGTAAAGAGCCACTTCCATTACATTAAGATTATTTTATTGATGAAAAAATTAAAATAAATCAATATAATATCTTCTTTATAACACTTATGCTTACATCAACAAGAAACCCTAATAGGCCTAATACATAGCTATCAATGAGCTGATAGAACATTTAGTAATGGAACTACCAGATGTTTGACAGCTTGATTAATAACACAACATCCTGCTTTCACAGTTATAGTACTGCAAACTGCTATTAAATTACAGGCACATAATTATAAAAAATCAGTAGTTTCATTATCCTCGCGTCTGCCTTCTCTTCTGTCTATGTTTCACTGGCTTCCTTGTATTTCTCAAGGTATGGAGTACATCATTATCAACTTTCTCTAAGCCAGTTATGTGCTTGAACAGGTTCATGATTGATTTCACTTTTGGCAAACCTTTGTGCTTAAAGAACTGAAACAAAAGAAAGTTTAAATTAGTTTGACATAGCTAATTGGTTTGTAATATGCAAAACAACAGTACACTACATACATACAATCACGCCTATATATATTCCCAAACGGGGTAGACACACTACATCTAACTTGTAATCTCACTTCTTCAAAACCTTCCCAAGTTAGCTGCCAGGAACAAAACATAGAAAGTTATAAACCCAAAAGTTTTTCATTACTCGAACTTAAACATAAATTAGGGATTTTAAGGACTCCTATGAAACATGTGGAATATATTACACACAACAGATCAATTAAAACCAAAGAAAGGTACAATTTGTAAATAATTGTTGTCTTACATATGTGATATTACAGCAATCCTTCATGAGATTTTGTAAGGCTTTGGGATCAGACGTTGGGACGGCATGAGACAAGCTGATCAACCAAAGCTTGCCTCGCCACCACAGAATAGTTTTGGTGGATAACTTCCCATGTACTACCCTTCCTTGGTTGTACAATTTGTGCATAATATTTACAACATCCTCATAGATCTTTTCCGAAATTTCAAATGGTACTTCATCTAAATTAGGTGCTGGTATGCCGTCATCGCCAATAAACCGCAACTGTCCAACATTTTTCGTAGGGTGAAATACATTTGGTATATTTGCATAATCCCACATATCAATTGCATTAAAATGTTCCTTAAGTAGCCATTCATTAGCTCTGTCAACACCATATTGTTGCTTGTAGACTCTTATAAGATACTCTTCTCGTTCACCAGTAGTTTTATTTAACTGTGCTGGAACATGTATCAGAATAGATCTTACTCCTGACAGTATTGTCGCGTTAACGTCAATAAATCCAACAAATCCCTTAATGATCTCTTTAGCCTTTTCGTCAATATCGTCAGCTGATGCAGTGAAAAGTTGTTTTCGGTACTTCACCAACGCCTTTGGTCTTGATGAAATATTTTTTTCTTGGCTGCTGCCGCGTTTTTCGATCAACTTGCCGTGTTTTAATTCATGTCCCTGTCGAGGCAGCCGCGCACTACCCGCCCGACTTTCGTAATCGTCTAACTCATCCCAATATTCTTCACCTGATAATTCTGAATCTACAGAATGATGATTTGCGCTCACTGTCATAATTGTATTTAAATTGCTAAACTCTTCAGAAGCAATGTTTAAATTCACACGTATTTCAGATCTCGTTGCTACTGCTAAACTAGACATAAACCTTAAATTATATCACTGTACCACTGTATGAAATAAAACGGGACTATAGTGTATTTAGAAAACAAAACGACTTCTTACATACGAGTATTTATATTGCACAACAATTAATTAACTTTTGAAAGTTGAAGCATCCGCCAAGTTCAGCATCAGCATTTGTTTAGGAAACGAAAGTAGGCGTGTCATATATCACATCTCACATTCATTCGATGAATTTTGACAACCGGATCTCTCACTCTATGGCTATTGTTCAGAAGGAGATGGAAATAAATCCCC
>BHDV01067005.1:39835-54113 GCA_005406045.1 Adoxophyes honmai
AAAGCGGAACAAACAAACAAACAAACTCACTTTCCGATTTTTAATATTAGTAGGTAAGGATTTTAATTTCAACGGATAAAATTAAAAAATCTCTGGATTAAAACTGAAAATTATTATGTAGTTTAATAACACTTATTACTGTTTGCTAGTGTTTTTGACACAAAAGGTATCAATCAGTATTTGCAGCGGTGCGGGTTTGGCAGTTAAAATTCAAATCTTGAAATAATTGGAGCAAGGTACAGAAACTTAATTGAAGTTCTACTACTCGACGATAGATGGCGTTAGGGGTCGCTAGTGTTAAGGGTTGTCACTTGATAATTACAAATAGTCTTCGTATAATATTTAATTCAAGTGTACTGAAAAGAGTAATGTTTTTACACAATAAAGTAAAACAGTAAGTATTATTATTTAGTTGATTTGATGTGTTAGGTTAATCAACTACACCAATGAGCAAATAGAACATTTCGTAATACAACAACCAACATTTGATAGCTTAACTAAATGCTTATCATCCTGCTTTTCACTGTTATAGCTGTTGAGTTAGGATTGAAAATGGTGCAGCATTGGGCACTATATTTTTTCACAATTCTAGTATTTTATACATTGTCTTAAGTTAAATTAATAGTGCAAAATGCTGAAAAATCACAGACACATGATTAGTTTAAGTCTGTAGTTTCATTCTCCTTCTTGGGGCTGCCTTTTCTTCTGTCTATGTTTCACTGGCTTCCTAGTATTTCTCAAGGTATGGAGCACATCATCATCAATTTTGTCTAAGCCAGTTATGTGTTTGAACAGGTTCATGATAGATTTTACTTTTGGCAAACCTTTGTGCTTAAAGAACTGAAACAAAAGAAACTTTAAATTAGTTTCACATAATAATTGACATAGCTAATTGGTTTGTAATATGCAAAACAACAAAACACTGCATCTAACTTGTAATCTCACTTCTTTAAAACCTTGCGAAGTTAGATGCCAGGGACAAAACAAAAATGCCTAAAAGTTTTACATTATGCAAACTTAAATTTAATTTTTGTGTTTTTATGGACTACTATGAAACATGTGCAATACACACACAACAGGGCATCAGGAAAGGTACAATTTGTAAATATGTTTTGTCTTACATATGTGATATGACAGCAATCCTTCATGAGATTTTGTAAGGCTTTGGGATCAGACGTTGGGACAGCATGAGACAAGCTGATCAACCAAAGCTTGTCCCGCCACCACAGAATAGTTTTGGCAGATAATTTCCCATGCACCATCTTTCCTTGGTTGTATACTTTATGCATAGTATTTACAACATCTTCATAGATCTTTTCCGTAATATCAAATGGTACTTCATATAGATTTGGTGCTGGTATGCCGTCATCGCCAATAAACCGCATTTGTCCGACGTTGCTTGTGGGGCAAAACACATTCGGTACATTTGCATACTTCCACATAGAGAATGCATTAAAATATTCTTTCAGTAGCCATCTATTAGCTCTGTCAACATCATACTGTTGTCTGTACACTTTAATTAAAGACTCATCTCCTCGTTCTCCAGTAGTTTCATTTATTCGTGCAGGAACATGTACCAGTACAGACCTTTCTCCTGACAGTATGGTAGCATTTACGTCAACAAACCTATAATAATGATGTTTTTCAACAAATTCTCTTATGATCTCTTTGGCCTTGTCGTCAATGTCATTAGCTGATGCAGTGAAAAGTTGTTTTCGGTACTTCACCAACGCCTTTGGTCTTGATGAAATGAATTTTTCTTGGCTGCTGCCGCGTTTTTCGATCAACTTGCCGTGTTTTAATTCATGTCCCTGCCGAGGCAGCCGGGCACTACCCGCCCAATTTTCGTAATCGTAATCGTCTAACTCATCCCAATATTCTTCACCTGATAAGTCTGCATCTTCAGAATGACGATTTACGCTGACCGGCATAACTGTATTTAAATTGCTAAACTCTTCAGAGGCAATGTTTAAAGTCACACTTATTTCTGATGTCGTTTCTACAGCTAAACTAGACATAAACTTTAAATTATATCAGTATCACGGTACCAGTACCACTTATTATGAAATAAAGTTGGACTATACTGTAATCGGAAAACAAAACGTCTACTTATATACGAGTATTGCACAACAATTTACAAAGCATTTGACAAGTGACAAGTCCAGCCAGCAGTTTTTGTTTTTGTTGGAGACGAAAGTAGGCGTGTCCTATGATTCATATCCATTCGACGAATTTTGACAACAAGGACTCTCACTCTAAGACCATACTTCTGAAAGAGACGGTAATAAATCTCGAGATAGGTTTATTCTTCTAATCTTGCAACACTGCTTGAAACGTCAGTCGACTTTACGTCAACGCGCGATTGCACGATACAAAAGTACTATACACTGCTGTGCGTAATTATTTCATCGTCAATAAAATAAAAGTCAAGTTTAGTTTAGAAGATAACCGTGCAATAATTCGGTTGTCATTCGTAATTCTGTGCACTAGCCCATTGGTGATAACTATCTGTGATATTCGAATTTCGATTTGTTTACTTGCGAACATGAGCGAAGAAAGTTCGGCTACCTCAAATAAATCATCTGAAAGTTTAGAAAATGAGAGAAAAGATTCAAAATTAAATAAAATTGCGTCAAAAGCGCTAGCTACTTTTGAATATGAAGTAATCCAAGTTGATGACCACATGACCAACATAAACATTGCGCAATTTTTAGACTGCGAAACAGATGATAACCTTCCTACAATAAATGAGTCATCATCACAAATTCCTGATCGTGAGAATCCTGAATCTGAATCTGAAGAAGATTCATATGAAGAAGGAGAAGACATATGGGATGATTTCAACTTAACCAAGCTGTCCAAACATAAATCAAGCAGTAACCATGGTGATAAAACTTATAAAAAAGAAAAACAAAAAAGAGTCAAGTCAATGGTGAGGTATAAACGCCCTCCTATGGTTCAATTTGATGAAGAAACAAAGTTTTTGATCCGTAGACTGGTGCAAACAAGATTCATGGGTCGATACCATGGCATTATTGGAACAGGTTCAAAGTCAATAATCCTCTTTGGTCACTGTTGCACTTGTGTCTCGATGCGTATGCCTTGGGAGGCTGCTGTAAAAGTATATGAAAATGACAAGACTAACAAAGATGCTGTGTATAAACGGGTACAAAATGAATTTAGGAGTTTGGACAAAATGTTTCGGTGTCACATCAATGTACCTATGCCTGTGTGTGCATGGAGAAATATTATTATGATGGGTTCAATAGGATATGGCAATAACACATCTGTAGCCCAGGCCCCATCCCAATTTAGTTATAAAAATTATTGGCATATTATTGAGAGCATGAAAAAAATGTATCAAATAGCCAAAATTGTTCATGGCAACCTCTCACATAGAAGTATTCTTTGGCATGGGCAGCCATATTTCATTAGCTTAGGTCACTCAGTCCCAGCTGATCATTCTAATGCTTTAAAATTACTGATAAGAGACTGTTTCAATGTTAATAATGTAAGTATTATCTTATTAACTGTTTACTTTCTACAACTTATTTTTTTTTTATCTTTATTTTTGTTTTTTTGTTTTTTCAGATTTTCAAAGGCAAACAATTAAGTGACATGAAAACGAATGAAGAGTTGTTCAAATTTGTAACAGATTTACCAGACATTGATGAGTCATTGTTAGAAGTATTGTCGAAGCTTAAACCTATTGATCCAAAAGATGACCCGGTGAGCTACAACAGCACTGATGCCTCTGCTAAACCCGAAGTTAACTATTCACCTATTTTAGAATTTTGTACTAAAATTCACAGGTAGTTTTCATATTCTATAGAAAATGCTTTCCAAGTGTTTTATTGGCTTTAATGATAATGTTTATCAACAAAAAACAATGAATAAATGAAAAAGTTAATTCACAAAAATATATTTTACAATGGCTTACAGTTATGTAGGATGTGTAATACAAGTAAAACATAATAAACCATGTTGTAGTATAGACTAATATTTTTAATTTTATGACGTTATTGTCTCTCACACAAAAAAAAAGCTTAACAATGAGTTATAGGTATACATTCTATAAAAATAATAATATCTTTTTTTTTCTAATTTATAATCAATTGAAACTACACCCAACTAAAAAATTTAAAGATCACATTCTTCTCGAGTTACACTGACAGGATACTTATGAAACATATGAGCTGCCATAAACACATCATATTTAAATCAAATTATAATAATAATTTTAATGAGACTAACACAGTTTTGTTTTTGGAAAATAAAGTGTTAAATATTGTCTATTATTCTTTTATTTTTTTTTAGATAAAACTCTTTTAAGTCCCAACAGTTTTACACACAAACTAGTTAACAATTTTAACTCGGCGAAATGTTCCTAGCGCTCTATACTTCACACATTGTGCTGGATCTTTGGCACTGTTTGCACCAGGTACAGTATTGATAGTTATGATCTAAAAGACATTTTAGTCAACATTAATCTTGGCACTGAATTTTTGAATTCATGTGCTCTGCCTACCCCTTTTGGGAATACAGGCGTGAGAATATGTATGTTAATCTTACAAAATTTTGGCTCCGATCCTTAACTTGCATATATATTATAGTGCGGGTATTAGTAAGCATTCTTGGATGAGTTCTGTCATTCGATTCTAGTTACAGTTATTTCTTTTCTATTCAGCCAGGCTTGCTCCCAAATCTCAGCATGGCACGCGAACATGTCTCCGTTTGCAGGGCGCACATTGAAATCGATGCGAGTCTTGGTTCCAGAAACAACTTGAACTGTTACTTTAGTTACTTCAATTTCTTTTCCTTCCACTGTATCACCAATATCGTCGACGTATTTTTGTAGAGACTCCTTTGCTAACGCATGGTATTCCGGTTTGTTGGGATCTTCCTCACGCTGTCCACCAACCATCATTTTTATTGATATGGCAGTTCGCACAAATGAAAATGATAAACACAACAATGTCAACAATGCCTCGAAACAAAATGTTTACTACGACTCAAATCAAGTGGGTGGCGGCAGTAGGCACTAAATAAATTACTTGTTGTCATACTCATTATACTCATTACTCATAGCTTTTTGTTTCGCTCTTTCGCTGTCAAATGTTTATTTTCCATATTTGCAAGATTTAATTTTTGTTCTTTGCAACACTCAAAAGTTAAAGCGACAGGCGAGTAAAACCGACGAGCCATAAAACCGCCGGTTTAACTCGCCACTCTCGCCAGTAGTAAGCCTGTCACTAGTGTCACTGTCAGTCAGTGTCAGTGTCAGTCTGTGTGTTGTGTAGTTTAGGTCGAGTTTAATCTCATTGCTTGAATCTTGTTTAAAATTAATAAAAACAAAGGAAGTAATTTGTAATTGGAATACATACAATTTATAAATTTGAAAATATAGAAGTTCAATTGTTCAAAAACAAATTACTTAGTGGAATTATGACTGTGTGATGTGAGCTCATATTATATTATTTTGAGATAAATACAAAAAACATTGTCTTAAATGATTAATACGGTTAAAACTAAAAATGGAAGACAATCTAAATTTTTTATTATCAGATACGGTATCATTGGTTCGGGAAATACCCGAGTCTAATCACTCCATGAATATAACTAACACGATTCTTGGAAATGTTGCTCAACATGACGATATTCAAGAGGTTTTAAATGGTGAAGAAAATCATTATACAGATGAAGGCAAAGAATCATCCGATGATAATATTGATTTGTTGGTGGAACATGACTATTGGGAAGATTGTGTACATATAAATAAAAAGCAGCAACAACACCAGCCTAAACGGAAGTCTCGAAAGCAACTGGAAATGGCGGCTTATCAAAAAACCATAGCAAGAAAACCTTCTTATTACCATTTTGATCTATCAACTACTCATTTATTGGAAATGCTCAGAACTATAGGTATAACTGGTGATTACCACAGTATTATAGGTTACGGAAAGCACTCTGTTGTTATACATGCAGACTCCCCTGATTATGCTAACCCGTGGTACAGAGACGGGGTAGCTGTGAAGGTATACAGACTGAACAATGATATAAAACACAATAATGCAATGTTTAATAGAGTTAAGAGAGAGCATGACCGCTTGCTAACAATTAAAAACAAATGTGTAGCATGTGTTCCAGACTTCGTTTACAGACACAAGAATGCCATTGTAACACAATTTCTGGGTTCTGATCAGGAAACAGCCCCATCAATAGCTACTGAAAAATTACTAGCAAGGTACCAAACAATGGTACAGATTTTGTATGAATTTTACAATGTAGCCCAAGTGGTACATGGAAAACTATCTGTTAAGAATATTCTATATTACTATGATTACTTCCATTTCATTGGCTGGGCGCATTCGGTCACCAAAGATCACCCGATTGCAAATAAAAAACTGATGAGAGACTGCTATTTCATAACACAAGTGAGTTCAGATCATGATTAAATTTATAACATACCGGAAGTCACTTACTACCTACTTTGTCAAAACTAGTTCCCTGTCTACTAAGAACTCGGTAATTTATTTATGATAGGTATTCTAAGAATAGCTATTAATTTAATTTAAGTAAAGAAGTAAAGGCAAATGCAAGATTTTATGACTTAAACATGTGCATCTTTGTATGTTTGTGATTTCTTACCATTTCTCTGTCTCAAGGCTTTGAAACACAAAGTGGCCCAGTCTCTAGACACATTGTAGCTGACTTTCAAATAGGTATACAGTGGAACGTCGATTATCCGAACTAATTGGGGGACATGGGTGTTCGGAAAACCGGTTTATTCGGATAATCGAACTGCATACGTTTATATACCAATCAAAAAACATATTTAATATAAATCTCGTTTATAACTAAGTAAAGTAGGAATAATTATATGTGGACGTTATAAGTGGACGCGGGTGGTAGCGGGGGAGACGGTTGCGTGCGAGCGAGTGAGAGAGCCGCGTCTGAGCGAGCGAGAACTAGTAGTTCGGTTAAGCGGTCGTTCGGATGATCGACGTTCGGATAATCGACGTTCCACTGTAATTGTATTGAAGTCTTCATCCAAATGCATTTTAGCCATGTTACAAAAGGTGTACATTTCCTGTTTTTCTCAAATGTTTTGAATAAAATAGTTTTACTTACAACCAAGAACAGGATAAATAATAATAGTTGCACTACACAATGTTATGTATGTTACTTGTTGATGTTAAATTGTCTACCTTACTACTTTTGTTTATCACATTCCAGTTTTTCAAAGAACAAGGAGTGCCTGTTGTGACTAAAGAGACACTTTTTAAGAATATTACCGGTCTACCCAATATAAATAGGAAGATTTTGGATGCGATTCCCGGACGAGACTTGTGGCAAAAGCAGCATTTGGAGAACCCTAACAGAAAAAGTGCAGAATCAAATTATAAAAGTGGCAGTAATTGCCGTTTCAAACAGGAACAATTTGTAAAATGACTTGAATAAATTATTTAAAAAGTGACTTATTATTATTATAATCTATGAGCTTACCCATGAATTCGTACCATTGAACCAATTGATTCCTAACCCACCATAGAACCTATTTACAGTGAACGTCATTATGTAGTGAGATTGTATTGCTCAACTAAGGAATCCTTTATTACTTTTATTGTGTCAATTTTCTGAAGTGAGTCAAAAATCAATTGGTTAGAGTACATATTATAACTGAGCTTAGCGGTAAGGACCCTGCAATAGGATGTTAGTAGTATTTAGAATTTCGAACATTTTTTACATTTGTGTCAATTGACTGGGCCCGAAAATACTCGGACCGGAGCCGAAACTGGCTTATCCGCCAAAAAAATTATATGTATTTGGTCCTTGGCAAAGTAGCTACGGAGACTAACCAACGTCTCTTTATCTGGGGGCACGGCCGTGCCCCCACCAAGTCGAGCAAAAAAGCGTCACGGCCGTACCATCCTTTTCTCGAAGCAATTCAGACCATTTTCGACCCCCTGTAACTTCGTTGTGGATAAAACTAGAAGACTGAAATTTTCAGTAACCATGCAGGCATTGTAAAGACGCGTATATTTAAAATTTCATTCAATTTGAACCAGTGTTTTAAGAATTATAACGGGTCAAATTTCTTAATTTTGTCACTCACTGACTCAACGATCATCAAAAGTCGTAAGGCACTTCTAGCAGACCTAGAAGCTTCAAATTTGGAATATAAGTAGTGTTTGGTGTATGAATCAAGGAAAAACTAAAAAAAACCGGCCAAGTGCGAGCCGGACTCGCGGACGAAGGGTTCTGTACCAAAAACTGCAAAAAATCAGAATTTTTGTATGGGAAAAAAGTAGAAATGTCTGCAAAATACAAAAAGAAATGAGATCCCATCAAAAACAATACTTGTCAAAAAATACCAAGTCTCGCAACTCAGTTGTTCTGCGGTAAAAAGTTGTGAGATCCATGTAATACCAAGTCGGTATAACATGGTATAAATAAATACATATATCGAGACTTGGCCATCGCCTGAAAACACATGTAAATTCAATTATTTAGTGCGATGGCCAAGTCTCGATATATTTATTTATACCATGTTATACCGACTTGGTATTACTGGTATTACATGGATCTCACAACTTTTTACCGCAGAACAACTGAGTTGCGAGACTTGGTATTTTTTGACAAGTATTGTTTTTGATGGGATATATGTATTATGCAAAGTAAGGTTTAACTACTACAAAAAAACACGATTCCTTGGTGCGAGTATTTTCGGTAGGTACTACTAGTACTAGGTACTTTCGAGTATTCAGGTACGAGTATACTTGCCGATAGGACCTTCCTACATCAATGCGAGTATACTAAGTATGCGTCAGTAATCAATCAGTGTGTGTGTGCGCGCTGCGTGCGGTGTTGATGTTGATACCTGGTATTGATACCTACGCATTGCGCAATAGCTGGTAAGATCGTAACAAAATGTAATCTATGTTTAGTAGGTCCGACTCAAACTCAACAATACGCGTTGAAATAGCTTTGACAGCTAATTGTTTTCGTTGGTTCTTTGTCTTGCGAACTGTTTACCGGAACTTATAAGTTTGTGAAGTGAAATCTATTTGTGACTAGAGAAATTATGGAATCTCCTGTAGTATTAGAAGATAGTAATATTGACGTATCGGTTGAAGACTTTGTGTGGGTGGAAACAGAACCAATACCAAATAGTAATGATACTGAAGATATATCAAATTATGAAGACAAAGGAGTAAACCTTGAAGAAGAAGCGACATCGGCGGATGATGACCAGTTATTGCTAGAACAGCAATATTGGGAACATTGTGACAACGTTAGTAAAAAGTTTAATAACTCTAAACCAAAGTACGCAAGCCGTCAGCGGTTAACCCTGAAGGAAATAGACATGATTGAAAAACGAAAACCTGTTGACAGACGTCCTTCCTATTACCAGTTCGATAAATCGACCACTTATGTATTAAAGTTGCTGATAGATAAGAATGCTGTAGGCAACTATCACAATATTGTTGGCTATGGGAAGAATTCTGTTGTTATCCATGCCGACTGCGCTCCATCAAAACAATGGTCGTACGTACCAGGACTTGCCGTGAAGGTATACAATCTGACTGATGACTCACAACGAAATGATACCATATTCAAGAGGGTTAAAAACGAACATAATAATTTAGCTCTAGTAGCAAAATCCCATAAAGTGGGTATAGCATATGTTACATATAAATGTAGAAACGTCATCGTAACGTGGTTCATTGGTTTAGACCAAGAAACAGCCCCAACAATAATAAGTCTGCCCCCTAAGCGTTCCGAGGAAATGTATAAAAAATTGGTCAAGGTAATGGACGAATGCTACAATGAACTTGATTTAGTACACGGACGGCTGTCGACTAAAAATATTTTGTACTGGTACGGGGAGATTAGAATCATCGGCTGGGGGCATTCGGTCTCGAAGGACCATCCGTTGGCACTGAGGAAGCTGATGAGAGACTGCCATTTCATAACACAAGTAAGTTCAGACCATTAGGTTTCAGTATTTTAAAAATATCGAAATTCTTATGTTTATTCCTTAGTGTGATCATCGTTACTTATGTCATTTTTAATTTCAAATAATCATAATATTCGATGCTGTGTGGTGTCGGGATAGAATAACACCTCTCCATTTCTTCCGTGGATGTCTTAAGAGGCGACTAAGGAAATAGGTTTAGGTATGCTCTAGGCGAAAGACTAGCAACCTGTCACTATTCTACCTCCTCCATCTTTGCAAAGCTAAAACTATGCTAGAAGTGGCTGCGAAGCGTGATATTGTCATAGTCATGGTTTTGTCTATGTCACGTTTCGTGTCCTCTGCCTACCCCATTAGGGAACACAGGCGTGATTGTATGTTATGTTGTTGTTGTTTTTGTTATAATATTCGATCGGGAAGAGATAATACGAGGCCTAATAGCAGAGGCAATAATAATAATTATCAACCAACGTGACCACGGTCGCTGTAACGCGGCCGAAACGTCGAGAAGGTAAATAAAATCGTGATTAAATTCGGCGTAGGTACATATAATTATGAGTGAGAATCGCGAAAGTTTAAAACATTAAATAATAATTATGTTCTAAAAAATACAAAGATGCATTCGCAGCCTCATACTCTGTTTACAGCCAAACTGCTATCTAGCCTGGTCTTATTATTGTACAAACAAAAAAGATGTTAATTAATTTACTATTTTGTTTTCAGTTTTTTGAAAAAAGAGGAGTTATTGTTGTTGTGACTAAAGAGGAACTATTCAAGAAGATCACAGGTTCCAGAGATGTACACATCAAGGCGCCTAATAGAATATCTAAAAAGGATTCATGGCAGGGACGCCTCACGAACCCTAACAAGGACGACACATGTGATAATAAATTAATTGGAATTGGTCGCTTTGAAACGTAACCTCTACATATATTGTAAAATTAATAAATATTTTTAAACCAGATTATCGCTTTGTTATTTTTTATTTGCGATATACCTATACATATCTCAATAAACAATTAATTAGAAGATGATCCATTTTAGGGTTTTGTTACTTCACCCTAAATTTGAACCCTTTCAACAGCTTTCAACATATTACGTATGAACTCATAGTTTTCCTATTCCCAATAGTTTCAATTTTGGCGCGTAATGCTGGCGGTCAGCAGACTTAGCACTTAGGGCGGGAGTTGAGGTGAGCGCGAGATAGACTATACCTGTCACTGTCTAACTACAAACGTCAGAAAGTGACAGATAGTCTATCCCACACGCGAGACGACAACCGCGTGTTGTTGTGCTAAGCGTAAAGGTTTTTACCTTTGACGTGTCTTCGGCCTTAATTGAAAAAGACGAGGCTGTATGAGCTTTGTTCCCTTTGTTTTCGAATATTTGAAAAAATAAACGTTTAATCACGTTCACGTCAGGATACCGATTACAATTAAAAATTCCTTGCGATAATAACATGAGTCATTTGTTTTGTATTGTTCCGTTGTACCTATCTTTTTTTATCAGCATGTATGTATTGTATTTATCTAGTCTGAGTCGTTCCTATAAGTGTATGCACGTCATACGATAATGATAATGTTAAGGTTGTGGGAAATACGGTATAATATAAGATCGAAACAAAAAATATGCTAACTATCTAGTCATAGTCAGTCAGTTTAATCCACCCCAACCGCAAGATTGTGCAATTTCAACTAAGTAGTAATTTTACTTAAAAAGTGGATGTTACACATATTAGTGATAATTCATAGTGTGTCACTTTATTTATTAAATTTTTAATTACTAAGAACTTCGTGTACTAACTGTGATAATTATCTAAAAATCTAAAGTATTGAAATAAGCAGATATAACAGAACAAAAAGTAAACAGAGTTTGTGAAAGAGTTGGCTGTGATAGTTTTTGTTTAGACGATATTGCTCTATTTTTGAACAGATTCCTAATTAGGTGAAAAAATGCAAGAAGCACCGAATACAGAATCTATGGCTGTTGCACAACAAGATATTGATAGTGCCATTTCAAAGAATGTTGAAAGAAATCGCAAAGATAACGAGGATGATATAGAAATATTTATTGAACAGCAATTCTGGGAACATACTGACAAGAAGTTGAGTAGCTCTAAGCAGAAACATGCAGGCTGTCAAAGGATAACCCAAAGACAGATGGACTTGATTGCTCATCAGAGAACTATAGTCAGATCTCCTACCTATTATCAATTCGATAAATCAACCACCCAGATATTGAAAAGGCTTAGGGATGAAAATATTGTAGGTGACTATCACAATATTGTCGGCTATGGGAAAAACTCTGTAGTAATTCATGCACATTGTACTACTTCGACACGTATATTTCATCCAATGGGTGTAGCCGTCAAGGTGTATAAATTAACCAATGATTTAAAACATAATAACAAGGTGTTAAAGAGGGTGCAGCGAGAACATGATCATCTGTTAATGGTACAAAACCAAAATATTGCTTGGTATGTGCCTTACTTAATTCACAAATGCAAAAATGTAATTGTAACAGACTTTATTGGTGACAATCAGGAAACTGCACCATCCATAGCCACTGTTCCTGCTGAATGTGCAGAGACATTGTACAATATATTGGTTCATGAATTGTTCAAATTGTACAATCATATTAATTTAGTACATGGGAGGCTGTCCACTAAAAATGTTCTGTACATACACAGTCGGGTTTCACCTGACTACATTGGATGGGCACATTCGGTTAAGAGAGAGCATCCAATGGCTTTAGTAAAACTAATGGAAGACTGCAGTTTTATAACACAAGTAAGTTAGAAGAACAATAACTTGGTATTTTGGGAAAGACTCCAAACGAGAGGTCTCCCTCAATGCACATTGTTATAAAACCAGGGGACCAAAATTCACACAGAAAGTTGGAATATGTATTTATGCAACTGATATTTGAAACTTCGTCACTGCTATGTAAAAACTTGGACGATTTATAAAGCTGGGTACGCGCTACGCGAGCCGAGCACGAGCCGAGCCGTTCTCGGTTTCGTCGTTCGCGGCGTGTGTGTGGACGTACCTACAACTGCGAGCGCGAAGCAAATCCCTTTTGTGTTCGTCAAAAAAGCGACAACAGGCGGAGCGCAGCGCGCTCGTTCGAGGCTTGTAAGTCGGTCCACACTATACGAATTGTGTTCGGTTCGTGCTCCGCTCGTGCTCGGTTCGTCTAGCGTAGACGCAGCTTAATATTCGTAGGAGAAGTTTTGCTACTCGACGGTAGATGGCGCTAGTGGTCGCATAATTAATTGTATGATATTATGAGATAAAAAGCAGAATGGTCTAACTAAGTGAATAACCGTGTATCCTGTGGCTAGCATTAAAATGATATTGATACTATAATTACACTTAAATTTCGAACAAAAAAAAAGATAATTGAAAGAAAATTAATTAAGCAGGTAGGTCCTACCTACTTATTTGAAATTTGGAGCACACTTTCAGCGCGGCTGGCGGTGCGCGCTTATTTGGCGCTGATGCGCACTTGTTTGTGAAATTCCGTACTAAACTTAAAATATTTGTCAAAATTACTATATGAATGTAAATAATATATGACTATAAATAATGAGGCATTAAACCTAGCGTTCTTTTATGAAATTAAATACAGCTCAATTTATAAATTATAAATTTATTTGTGGAAAATAGTCAACTTTCATAATTTCGATAGTAACGATAATAATTGTTGAATTCACTCCGTAGCGTCCTAGCGCCACCTATCGCCGAGTAGTAGAACTTTCTTCCACAAAACTTCCTCTACATCATTAACTTTACTGTCAAAATGATATCCTACATCGCGCTAACGAAGTTTCGGAGATCGATTGCATAAATACAACTTCAAACTTTTTTTTCGTGAACTTCGGTCCCCAGGCATAACATCTGCCTGGAGAGAGATCTCTCGATTTCAGTCTTACCCACAACACTATTTTTCTTTCAGTTTTTCCGAGAAATGGGCGTTGCGGTTATGAGTAAAGAGAAGCTATTCAAAGACGTCACAGGTCTTGTCAACGTAGATTTCGAGGCCTTGCGCGCTTCATCTGGAAGAGATTTGTGGCAGAAATACCCAAGCAACCCCAACATTGGTGAAAGCCCAAACTATAAGTCCGGAAACCGTCGCTTTAAGGACAATTGAGAAATTGGATTGCGGATAGTTAAAGGTAGGGTTACAAAGTGAAGGAAGCTATTTTCTGCACAGCAGTGGCGTAGCTAGCATGGGTGACACCCGGGGCGGATATTGTAGGTGTCACCCCCCCCCCTAGAATTCGATAGAAACGGTTAA